>JAVJIF010013429.1:0-106494 GCA_038442645.1 Agave tequilana | reverse complement strand
ATGGTGACTCTCGAGTTCGGCAGCACCCAAAAGGTCACGGTGCCTGATGGGACTTATCCAGCCCCCACGCCGCGATTGGAAGTAAGGCATCCTTCGCCCATGACTAGAGATGACAAAGGTCTCGTCCCCTTAACATTGGAGACAGGGGAAGTCATGTGGATACACCCAGATCTCGTCCAAGATAATCAACGGTGTTCAAAGCGGCCCAACTCAAAAGCCAAATCTTGCAATGTCGTCTCTGTCCTACCAGATGACGGTGATGTTACCTCGGCTTCCCTCAGTGATTCGGAAGGAGAAAAACATGCTTGTACAGCGCAAGCAGACGCACCTCAACAGACGGGCACCCGGTCTGGGAAGTCGTACCTGAGACAGTATGAGAAGCTTGCTGACGAGACACATAGCAAACGACGTCAGCACCAACGCCTGCATCCACTCCAGTCCCGACCAAAGGGAGAGAAAAGCCTAAAGAGGTACGGTTCGACCATGTGTTGAAGAACCGTCAGGCCAAGGGCTTGATACGCCCTTTCGCTTCGATATACTGGCCCACTTTGCCAATATCCCAGCTCGTATCACAATACACGAGCTCCTGCGTCTCTCCAAAGAGACACGAGAAGCACTCAGAGATGCTTTGGCCAACTCAGAGACTCTTCTGACATGCATACCAGAGGTCTCTAATCATGACGCCCAGTCTTCTTGCCCAGAATGCCATCATGTACAATCGAAGGTGCCTGCTATTACCTTCACGGCGGAAGATATGCTTCTCAAAGATAACAAGCATGATCGACCTCTGTACTACTACACCGGATATATCGGTTCAACATGCATTGAAAGGGTACAAGTCGATCCGGGGTCAGCACTCAGCATCATCCCCAAACGGCTTCTCTATTTCCTCGGCATACCACTGTACAGGTTGTCCGCAACCACTACTACAATATATGGTTTTAACGCCGGGAGCAGCCATCCACTTGGGAAGATTCGGCTCCGTTGCAGAATCGGAAGCCTCAAGTCAGAGGTGACGTGTTATCATTGACGCTGATACGTCATATAACCTGCTGCTAGGACGGCCATGGATCCATGCCAACTGGATCGTCCCTTCTACCCTCCACCAGTGCTTCAAATATGTGGAGGATGATACGACAGTACGAACTGTCTTTGCCGAAAGGCAACCCTTTAAAGGCGTGGAAAATTACTTCACCGACGCTCTCCTGTATCAAGAGGCCGGTGGAACGCATGAGGGCCATTGCCAGATGATAGTGAAAGTGGCAATGAAGCGGATTCAGAGTCCGAGGCGGGCATGCCGGTCATTCTGACTGGCGAACCAATTACAGCATGTCTCATTGACCCCAAATGTAATACTCCTTCTGAGGAAGAAGGTGGAATGGGTAATTAATGATAATATTTCTTTTGATTATCCTGTGAGTATGCGGTCGATCAAATCCATTATGGATGGCTCTCTGCACATGCCCGTACATAAGCCAATTGCGGCCAATACATCTATGGAGGTCATAGAAGGGGCTACGCTGGTGATCCCTCCTTCCAAACAAGGTCAGTCGCCGATAATCTTCGGTAGAGCTCAGCCACGGAAACCTACAACTGCAGACTCAAGCTCAGAGTCAGATGCTCCACAGTTCTTCCATTATGCGCGGGCAGCCCACCCCGCCACATTATGAAGAAGATGGGATATAACTTGAAGCAGGGAGGCGGCCTAAACTTTGGAAAAGGGAGGCGCGGTCTAATGCGTAATTTTGTCCCGAAAGGAAGCCTGCAAATTACTATGATAGCACACGCAGGGGGTTGGGTTACGTCACGCCCACATCATCAGTAACAGTTCAGGTCAAAGACGACGGACCAATTCCATCACAGTCGGCTTCATCCTCCGAGTGGGACTCCGATATCAGCATAGGAGAAATGTTCAAAGGCCTCGCCGCGAATATGACTTCAAGCAGTCAATTGGAACCTACGGAAGCTGCCAATGGTGAACCATGGGCCCAGCAGTTAAGCCTCCAATGGGAAAAACGGTTCGAACTGCGTGAGCCGCCTACTGAAGACAAGGTGATGCAGGTCAATCTGGGAAGTCAAGATCATCCCAAACCCATCTTTATAAGTGAAAGCCTATCACTTATAGAAAAGGAGGAATTGATAATGCTCGTAAAAGAGTATATAGACGTCTTCGCGTGGAGCTATGAAGACATGCCCGACTCGATCCACAGGTCGCTATGCACCGGCTGAATATCAAGCCCGACGTCAAGCCAGTCAAGCAGCAACAACCGTCGGTTTCGCCCGAACATTATGGAAGCTATTAAGCCGAAGTTCACAAACTCATTGCAAGTGGCTTCATTCGGGAGGAGCAACATCCAGATTGGGTGGCTAATATAGTCCCCGTCCTCAAGAAGAATGGCAAAATACGGATCTGCATCGACTACCGTGATCTCAATGCGGCCTGTCCCAAAGATGAATTTCCACTGCCCATCACTGATGTCATGATTGACAACACATGCGGGTTCGAAAGGATGTCTTTCATGGACGGCTTTTCAGGGTACAACCAGATTAAGATGTATCCCGACGATGAGAAGCATACTTCGTTCCGAACACCATTGGGGGTATACTGCTACACTGTAATGCCCTTCGGACTGAAGAATGCCGGAGCAACCTACCAGCGGGCAATGAGTACGATCTTTCGCGATCATCTCCGAAAGACAGTGGAATGTTATGTTGACGACATTGCTGTCAAAAGCCGCAACAAGGAATGAGCATCTCCGCGATCTCAGAAAGATGTTCGACATAATGCGGGCTCATCAACTGAAAATGAACCCGACAAAATCCTTCTTGGAGTGTCAAGTGGCAAGTTCCTTGGGTTTATCGTCACATCAAAAGGGATTCACCTTGACCCAGACAAAGTCAGAGCTATCCAGAGCATGCATCCGCTAAGGAACCTCAAAGAGCTGAGAGGCTTGCAAGGCAGGTTGGCCTACATCAGAAGATTCATTGCAAATCTCTCAGGCCGCTGTCAGCCGTTCACCCGGCTCATGAAAAAGGGTGCTTCCTTCGTATGGGATCAAGCTTGTCAGGAGCTTATGAAGACATCAAGAGGTACCTCACAAAGCCTCCAGTCTTAGTGGCCCCTACATCAGGGAAGCCATTCTTGCTTTATGTAAAAGCTCTGGACTACTCCCTCGGCGCCCTCCTCGCTCAAAAAGACGGCAATGGCCACGAGCAGGCCAATTATTATCTGAGCAGGACTCTCATAGGAGCGGAATCTCGCTACAATCCTATTGAGAAAGAGTGTTTAGCTCTCGTCTTTGCCGTTCAGAAGACACGGCATTATTTGGTTGGCCAGACCATACATGTCATCTCCAGGGTGAATCCTTTACGTCTTCTTATGACGAAGCCAGGGTCACTAATTCAGATTGGCTAAATAGGCACTTCTGCTGTCTCAATACGACATGACCTTTATTCCTCAGAAGGCGGTCAAAGGCCAAGCCCTTGCAGAATTCTTGGCTGCTCATCCAGTTCTAGAGCTTTCAAACTCCACGAAGACATCCCTGATGAAGTCTTCGAGTCCAACGCAACTTTAGTAGAGGAAGTATGGCAGATGTTCTTTGATGGAGCATCGCGAATGGGTCCTAAAGGCAAGATTATTGCCGGAGTGGGGGTCGTGTTTATCTCCCCACAGGATCATATCCTTCCCAGAGCATTCTCCTTGACAGAATCATGCTCCAATAATGTAGCAGAATACAATGCTCTGCTCATTGGTCTCCAGCTCGCCCATGGAATGGGGGTACGCTACCTTGAAGCTTATGGCGATTCAAAACTGATCATCAATCAGGTTAAAGGCGAATATGAAGTCCGCCATGAGGACTTGGTGCCTTATTACCATACGGCCATTGAGTTGGCTAACCTATTGAAGGTTTCTACATCGGGCATGTGTCTCGATCTCAAAATACCAAGGCGGACGCTCTCGCTGCATTAGCGACGACGCTAGCCTTGCCAGCCGACACCGAGTACTATCTCACAGTCGTGACCCGACACCTCGTATGCTCTAAGCATATGCTGAAAATCCAAGAGGTCCATAATGTCTCTGCAGACCTCGAGCCGAGGGATTGGCGCTTCCCTCTCATTGACTATGCTCTGCACGGATTGCTCCCTGACGATCCTAAAGAAGCGGCGTCCATCAGACGAAGGTCCCCCCGTTTCTATTACGATCCTACTCTGAAGACGCTCTACCGTCGTTCATATGACGGTGTCCTCCTTCGGTGCCTTCTCTCAGTCTGAGGCACAGCAAGTACTCAAAGAAGCACATGACGGCATTTGTGGAGCCCACCAGCCGGGTCCGAAGCTCAAAGACAGGCTACATCGGCTTGGGTACTATTGGCCAACTATGATAACCGACGCCATCCAATATGCGCGAAGGTGCAAGGCATGTCAGATTCACGCTGACTTTATACACCAGCCTTCGGAGTTGCTCCACCCTACTGCTGCTTCATGGCCATTTGAAGCATGGGGAATAGATGTCGTAGGGCCAATCAGCCCCTCTTCGGCAAGAGGCCACCGGTTTATTCTAGCAATAACCGACTACTTTTCAAATGGGCGGAAGCCATACCGTTGGCTGAAGTCAAAACCTCTAATGTGGTTAACTTCCTCAAACACCATGTCATCCATCGATTTGGTGTCCCCAGGCGGATCATCCATGACAATGGTCCCCAATTCATAAGCCAAGTGTTCTATCGGTTCTGCGATAAATACCGAATCCAGAATGTGGCTTCAACCGCCTACAATCCTGCTGCCAATGGCTTAGCGGAGGCGTTCAACAAGACGATCATCAAACTGCTCAAGAAGTTCGTCTCCTCGAACAAGCGAGATTGGGACGAAAAGCTCAGTGAATGTCTCTGGGCCTACCGAACCACGGTTCGGACACCGACAGGCAATACGCCTTTTTTCCTGGTATACGGATGCGAAGCAGTCATCCCATTGGAAATTCAGATGCCATCATTGCGGATAGCTCTAATTACCAAGATCACCTCAGAGGACAACGATCGCCTACGTCTCCAAGAGCTCGAAGCCCTAGACGAGAAGCGGCTCCAAGCGCAGCAACACATCGAGCTATATCAGGCTCGGATGTCAAAAGCCTTCAATAAGAGGGTCAAACAGAGGGTCTTCCAAAAAGGAGACCTGATCCTAGCCGTCAGACGACCGATGATTATGGCGCACAAGACCAGAGCAAATTTCAGCCTAAATGGGAAGGACCGTTTGTGATAGAAACATCTATTCAAACGGAGCATACCGCCTTATGACTGCAGATGGCGACCTATTCATGATGCCGATCAATGGCAAGTTCTTAAAGAAGTATTATCCTTAATCAAGGATCCCTCTCTTGATCGAGTTAACATTACACCTCTGATCAAGATCTTCGTGTCAAAATACACACAAAGAGAGCCCTTCTCTTCCTCCAAGCAGATCATACAGCCATAAATCAACAGGAACCTTGGCCGCGCACCAGTCATCCTAAAGCAAAAGCAGGGTTATGCAGACAATAACCCTATAAGCCAAACATCCTTAACGATTAAGGATAGAAAAATTGTTGGCCTGTAAGCCCAACATAAATCCTCGACAACTCATCATGCTGAGGGGAATAGCATGGCTAGCCCAACTCAAACGGTAGTTGGTAAAGGCATATCAAACCTGTTGACAGCTGAGGGTTTGCTAAAAATCCTAAGGGACCTGTTCCCATTTGATCCCCTCTCCAAAGTCACCTACCAATTCTCATCCATAGAATGGTAGGTCCACATATACATTTCGCTGTTACGTTAACATTAAACCTATGACAGTGATTCCCTCGTTTCTCCCTGTGAGAACGAGACCTCCAAAATCACTTACCAATTCTCATCCATAGAATGGTAAGACCACATATACATTGCGCTGTTACGTTAACATTAAACCTATGACAGTGATTCCCTCGTTTCTCTCCCGTAAAACGAGACTTTTTCCAACTCCATTACAATTTCGAGCTTGTTGACATTTACAAAAGACAAGTCTCAATTTCGAGCCCTGTTGACATTTACAAAAGACAGGTCTCGATACTCGTTGACATTAACAAAAGACGAGTATCACCCTCCCTGAAGCTTGGTGGCTTCTCAACAGTTATGTCATCGCGACCTCTGAACTGGCAGATAGCCAAGTTTCACCAATTTTTGAAGCTTGGTGGCTTCTCAACCAGTATGTCATTACGACTCTGAACTGGCAGATAGCCAAGTTTCATCTACCATTGAGCTTAGTAGCGTCTCAACCGGTTATGTCATCGCGACCTCTGAACCGGCAGACAGCTAAGTCTCAACTTTGGGCCTGTTGACATTTACAAAAGACAGGTCTCAATACTCGTCGACATTTACAAAAGACGAGTATCACCACCCTTGAGCTTGATGGCTTCTCAACCAGTTATGTCATTGCGACCTCTGAACTGGCAGATAGCCAAGTCTCATCTACCATGAAGCTTAGTGACGTCTCAATTGGTTATAGCGACCTCTGAACCAGCGGACTGTTAAGCCTCAATTTTGAAGTCCTGTTGACATTTACAAAAGACAGGACTCACCAATGTTTGCCGACATTTACAAAAGGCAAGCATTTCCACTCCGGCCCCGCAAAGGGCTAACCTCGAGACTGGCAACGTCTCAATCGGTTATTGCGACTTCTGAACCAACAGACAGTCATGTCTCATTATCCAAGCAAATGAAGATGACATTCTCAAGCAAGATCAAGATCGGAGACTCGGCAAAAGAAAAAAAAAAGAAAAAGAAGGGATGTCCATTAATGTCAAAAAGATGGGTACATGGAGGAACATATACAATGGCCTACAGGCGTACATGATAGGATCGAATTCGATCTCCAAGTGAAGCCAACCTCGCCCTCCTGTCATCAGCAGCTTGAGCCAGCGCCTGTGACCTCAGCTCAGCCTCATTGAGCTCCGCCGTCTGAGCCAAACGAGCCTCGACCTCCGCCAGAGCTGCCCTCTGTGATGATTCTTGCCGCGCCAGTTCTTCATTCTGAGCTCTGAGCCGTTCAAGCCGCGCAGTTTCTTCGAGACGCACCGGTACTGCCTTGGATAGGAGGAGATTTGCTCTCCTAATCATCTCCTCGGCCCTCCCAATCTTGTCTTCAGCGTCAAGAAGAGCACTAGAGGAAGCGTCAATCGCACTTCCAACCTCTGCCTGCCTTGCTCCCAAGGATTCCAAGTCAGAGGAAATAGCCTTAGCGGCCTCTTGAGCAGCAAGCCGGGCCTCGTGCCTCTGGGCAGCAAGATGTGCGAGCCGCTCATCAGCTAAAGACCCCGGTCCGAAAGATGCAGACGGCGCCACTCTCCTACATCCTTCTCAAGGTCGTCCACCAAGAGTTCCAAAGCAGTGGCTTGGTGATACCCCTCAAAGTTCCGAATGCATTCAATGCCACGGGAGAGGACAACCTTCAACTTCGAGAATGGCACAGGCGAGCCCTTCAAGACTAGACCGATAGTATGCTCCAAACTATTATAGAAGCTATCGACTAGATTACCTATGAAGTCATTCTCAGCTTCATCAATCTTTGGTGGAGAGGCAACCTCGGAGTAGCCTACCAGCCCGGTCGATACTGCCGCAGAAAAAGCGGCGGAAGCACTCACAGCAGCAGGGCAAGCCGGGGGCGATTTCGGTGAAGCCCTCATCGAGACCAGAACGCCAGCCACCGCGGAAGAAGGACTAGCAACCACCTCCTGAGCAGCAAGCTCAATCACCAGGGTTGGAGAAGAAGGGCTTGTGATCACCCTCAGCTCCGCACTTGGCAAAGTTGCCGATACCTCACTCGGAAGTAAGGACGCCCCAGGGACGGCCGCCTCCGCAACCTCCGGTCTGTCAGCCTCCTTAGGCTGATAAAGGCAAATCGCCATACAGGGCGTCCAACACGGCAGCATCCGCCGCGGTCGAAGCGCCTAACTCACCCTCGGACCTCTCAGGGAATTCTCCGGCTCCTTCAAAGCTGATGGATCTTGAGCTGAGCATCTGCAAGAAGGCCATGGTCAGAAAAAGATACAGTAAACAGAAGAGGAGACCAAGAGGTCGTCATCATACCTAAGGCTGAGGTTGCCTCAAACATGTCATCACCCGTATCAGCCTCCAGGCGCTCCATCGGGAAGTTCTTGCCAGAGTCAGCACGAATAGCCGGCCCGCTTCCGCTTGCCGAATATCCGCTGGACCACCCGATAGAGCTCGATACCACTGGGCTTCCTTTCGAAGTCCCAGCACACCCGGGGACCAATGCCAGCCGCATCACCTCCGGACTCTTCCGAGTGGGCGAAAGAACCAGTGGCAGTCCCATAAGCAAATAGGGGATCATAGTGTTCCCCTTGCTCTCCAATCACCCCGGCTCCTGCAACATGAAGCAAATAATGAATTATTTGAGAATACACCAAAGGCACAGGTAGAGCCAATCTTACCAGTAGTCGGTTCGGCAACCGACAGCTCAGCGCCTAATGTAGCAGCAGGAGAGAATGCCGTAGAGGGACGATCCTCTACCACAATTGTAGGAGCCAGGCGACGAGGCTTTTTCGCCAGCGACTTCCTACGGACCCACTCCCCCGCTTCCTCTTGAAGTGGACCTCAGAGTCCCCTTCTTCCATTTCTTCTACACGATGTGGGGAGGATGCCCCCACCACGCCAGAGCCAGCCGCATGGGCATCAGCTTCCATCCCCGCTTCGAAGCAAGGACTGCCTGCATCAGAGGCCTCGCTGTCCTCCACAGCAATGAACTCCTCTAAGCCAGGGACGCGGACCCGCTTTCCTTCTTCTCTCTCAGAGGCCTTCCGCCTCATCCGATGAGAAATCAACCTCACACCCGAACGATTAACATTGAACCCAGGAGGTGTGGAGTTCGAAGCCGCATACCATCGGCAGAAGCATAAGGTTGTCCGAGGCCGGGTTCCCTCAACGGCGTGCGTAGCCACGCCCCAGTGCCATCCGCGGTAAAGAACCGCCAAGCACGAGCCCCATCAATGAGGCTCCCCATGAAGGCCAGATCCGAGTTGGGATTGCCCACGTACAGTTGGTCGTACCCAAATTGGCGGGCAAACCGGCTCGGGATGTAGGGTTCCAGGTAGCAGGTATCCCCGCTCCTGTACAGCAAGTGCGAGGGCCGGATGTTGATCAGCCACTCGAAAACACCCCGACTCATGGGAAGGCGCCCCAACTCATCTCGAAATTCCTCATTGTATCCGGTATCCCGAATACGAGGAAAGCAGCGGAACAAATTATAGGCGTCATAACGACGCACCAACTTACGGGCCTCGGCCACGTAGGTCTTCAACCACGAACGACCTTCGAAGCGGCGGAGGAGCGCCGTTCGAACACCTTGTGGAGGGTCCGCTCCAGCTCCAATCAAAGAGGGGCAGTGTAAGGCGAACCACGCCATCAAGTAGGTATATGGTAAACCTATCCGAGGATTAGGTCCATCACAGGGCAGAACGGCACCCTTCCCTCTCCTTGACGCTGGTGGTCTGCAGAAAGCCTCCGTTAGTGCATGAAGGCCCCTCTGAATACAACACACCATGGCCGGAGAAGACCCAGACGGTGACCATGGACCAAGCGGACAACAGGCAGCAGGACACTCGGGTGGACAATGTCACTCGAGGAAGAAGGCACGACGCATTTCTTCAACCAGATGGTTAAGAAACCTGCTAACAGCGCCTGCCGAGACATAGGCTGACGAGCCTGGTGGTGAAAGCTCCGAAGGACATCACCTTCCTCATAAGGACCATCGTCTTCTGTCACAACGATGTCCCTTTGAGCATGCATTTCCATCCGTTTCAAGATGTCCCCCTCAGCAACTCCGCGATGAGCTGCTTCAGGAGCATTCCTCAGATCTGGGAACAGATAGCTCCCCCAGCTCTTCAAACTCTTCGAGCTACCCTTGCCACCAGTGTGCTGGAACAAATGTGCAAGTGGCACATCAATTCCCGATAAGTCTCGAGCAAAGCAGGCTCCCGCTTCTCCAACAGAGCCAACTCCGCCTCATAGGGAAAGTACTCTTCGTACGGAAGAGATCCGAAAGGCAAAGCAGAGATTTCCCACATCTCGTGCAAAGCCATGCCCAACTCGCCAACCGGGGTGAAGAAGGTCCCCGAAGCCGGGCAATACAACTCGAGGATGGCGTAGAGCACGCCACCTTTATCTCAATGCCATAGCAGGTCGCCCTGACGGCCTCATGGAGGTTTAACCTCACCAAGTCCTCCTCGAAATGAGCGAGGATATAGTTGGTCAACTCAGCCCACCATCCCTTGCGAGGATGAACCCAACCGGGAGCCCGGAAGTCAGTAGCAGGGTAGTTCCCGTCAACCGCGCAGAACTGGGTCCTGAAAGTCTGCGCCTCAGCCGGATTCTCTCCCACAGGGAGTTCCCGCGATACCTTCCCGGGGTATAACCCTATTATGCTGAGGGGAGCGCCCGCCCTTGAATAGCCGTACTGATACGACAACCTCCCAATATGGACGGATTCAGCGCTTTTTGCTCACGCCCCAAGCCATCTTCCGAGCCTGAGTCACGGTCTCGAAGGAGGACAAAGGGAAGTGCCGCTTAGTGGACGGAAGATAAAACTTCTCGCCATCCAATTGGAAGATCCACTGTCCTTCGCCTGCTTGCAACTGACGATCGGGATCAGGTGCAGCATCCCCGAATATGAAGTCAGGCTTTCTGTAAGTCTGACGGTCGACATCCTCAAGCGGAGCAGTGGTTAAGATACTCCGCATGGTCTGCGGATGACCGCCTTGAATGAGCGTATCCCGGACAAGAGAGCTCCGCTCGCTGAATAAAGAAGCCTCTCCATGGAATCGCAAGCTGATGCTACCATCTGCTCTACTGGATAACCCGAATAGACTGTTCGGGAGACCGGAGGTGTAATGCACTGCAAAGACATGAATGAGCTATGATTAGTTCATCAACCAAGTGGATATGAAAACATAAAAATTCACTAAGGCATAGCCTCGCTCAGCGAGCAAGGCCAGCAAGGCAATAGCTTCGATGAAGCTTGATCTCGAGGATGAAACTACATCTTCGCAGAAAAACATACAAAGCACCAACTTCGCTTAAGCAGGAAGTGGTATAGCCCTGAGGGCATTATGGTCAAAAGTCATCATGATTGAGAGGACGTATTCAAGTCCTGTTCCTCAACAGGATGGAGACTGCCCGAGTTATGGCTTCGCGCGGAAGCCCAAAGAAGAACTGATCAGTTCTTAATTCCCTGGTGCAAGCAAAATAGGGAAGTTAAGAGAAACGAGTTCCCTGATGAGGACAGATCATATTCGATCGTCCTAATGGCCAGATACCGACTCCAAAGGAGGAAGACCACCATCTCTAATCTGAGAGAAGAGTCTCTTACCAGTGACAGGTCGCTCAATGACCGGAGGAGGAGGGCCCTCCGCTGCAGAAGTCGCTGCTTCTTTTCCCGCTCGTCTTTTGGGCGCCATCGAAGAAATGCAAGAGTTCTCAAAGTACTCTGAGTAAAGGAGGAAGAGAAGATGGAAAGACAGAAACTTCTCTGAAAAAAAGGAGATCTTTTTCTGTTCAGTCCGATCGGGCTTTTATAGGCCAATCAGCGCCTAAATTAAGGCCTCGAAAAAAGGGCACATGCCGCCGTTTCGAATTAATTCGAAACATCGCCCGAAGCGCCCGAGGCGCTTTCCCAAGGGGCGACGGTTCAACCCCACTAAGGGTTAACTTCGCACAGGAGCAAAGTGCGGACTTCGCACAATCCTTCAAGGGCTTAGCCGAGAGGCTTACCTTAGCCCGCCAAAAAGGTGCTGCTCGCGGGACATGCCAGTCTCGCGAAAATCATTCGAAGAAAGGACTATGTCCTTAGCTCCGCACACAGTTTAGCCCAGCTATGGCCAGACCCTCAAAGAAAGCAAGCAAAGATCAGATGATTAGAAGATGAACTTTCATTGATTTAAAAAAGAAGGGTACATTGATATTACATTAAAGTTGTGTTTCATACAACACACCCAGTTGCTCGACAGGGTAATTTGCGCAAAAGGCATACAAGCGATTTTATCTGCTTCTAAGTCAAACCGGCTGGACACGAAAGGCCTTCCTCCTGCACAAGGCTGTAATCAGTAGTGCCGCAAAGACACGGTCATTATTCTCCACAAAAATGGCAGGTCTTGCCAGGCCATTTTGTTGAAGCCTGGCAATAGAAACCTATCGCCGCCAACACGATAGATCACGTATAATGGGAATCGGCAGTGATACCAGTGATCTAACGGGCGCGATACCCGCTTTCCCGAAGAGGATCGCCCCCAAAGGCCACCAAAGTTGAAAGTTGGCAATGATGCCAGCGATCCCACAGGCGACGCCCACTATCTTTAAGCGGATCATCTCCGGTAAAAGCGGCAGCCAGCCTCACCTCAGAACGAATCATCACGGATAAGAGGCTGCCAACGGCCTTTGGGACACGCACCCGCTGCCCCGAATTGTTCCTCCTGCTTAAAAGTAAAGCTTCAACCGGGAAAGCATAAGGCAATTTTATGGTTCCTTCCATCAAGTCACAAGATTGGTGAACATAGCCCACTGCAAAGCAAATCAGAACAGATTAGCAACTAATCACAGGAAGAGCTACAAAAGAGCTAAGTCAGGTTCTTTGGGTCAAAGCAATCCAATTTCAGTCAAAGCAGAGGATAAGCCTCGCCTGCACGGCAACCAATGGGCTGGCTCAGCAAACGCCAAGTCCTAGCCTCACCTATATGGCAAAGTCAGACTAATCTTGTGAGATACAGTCTCAACATTCACCAATATGGCAAGACCGGCTCAACTCTTGAAGAGACCAAGTCCCAAGTCCTGCCTGCGTCGCAGACTTAACATGTAGTGAACAAATCAAGATGATAGCTTCACAGAAAGCTATGATGAGATCCTTCTCTGCAGCAGCCAATTGCAAGATGGAGAACAAGGGAAGCCAGCCAATCCCTAAAGCAGCAAATCAAGGGAGATGAGTTCCCTAAAAGCGGTGAAGTCTCTGAATGATCAAGACTTACCGGTCCTTGGCCGGATAAGAACCAGAGTGGGCTTTCCCACTAATTCAGAGATCTGAGTATATCTCTCAACCAAGAGAAGAGAAAACAAGCAGGCCATTTCTCTTCAGAGGACCTCAAGTGTCCTATTTATAGGCCCCATGGCCTGAGCACTCTCACCTCAAGCGTGGAAGCTCGAGTGCATTCAAGGCATTTATTGCGCCTTGATGGAAGGGACGGTTTTCCCTTGGAACCGTGTAAAGGGAGAAAACGTCTCCCTCATAAAAGGCACTTATGGCGCCTTGAAAAAGGAAACATCCTCCTTTAGTAAGGTGCGACCGGAGAATATCTCCCTCGAACGGCGCGAAAGGAGAAATGATCCTCCTCGTAAATCAGCCCATGACAGTTGGCTTTGAAAAGGCAACAGGAGTTCCAAAGCGAACTTATTCCCGGAAGCCCAGATGCGGAGCTACCCGTGCGCGAAGCTACTCAGAGTCACGATCCAGTGCAATTCTTCGGCAGATTTATCCCAAAGCAGGATTGAAGGCGAGGCTGAACTCAACCATCATGGCGACGTTCATATTCCACACACCATTGATCACAGCAGTTCAAAGTGTTTCGAAGTCTGGGCTATTGCAGACTTTCGAAAACTTTGAAGGGGGTCTTGTTGACACTTAAAAAAGACAAGATTCCTATTGGTCTGAACAAATGTCTAACTTGTCGACATTTACAAAAGACAAGTGACAGACGAGCTGAAGACCAGTTTTCATCCACCTCCAAGGGACAAGGAAGCAGCTTGGACTCCACTGATCCAGCAAGCAGAACAGTGAGCCCGGGACGTTTCTAAATAGACCTCAGCAGGTCTAAGATGCTAGCATTTAGCATTACATTAGCCCAAGGAGATAGCCTCGATTGAGAGGCTAAAATCATCCAAGCCTCGCCAAGAAGCCAACTGACAGCTTCGCCGAAAAGCCTCTTTTCGGATTTCGCCAAGGATTGCCTTTAGCTCCGCTATGAGCTTCAAAGCGGGCAGCTCCGCTATTGATCTACTACGGTCAACTTTTGACCAATCAAATCTCCTGATGAGATTAGATTCAAACAAATCAAATCCAATCAGGATTCAAATATGGCAGGTGATTGCCGCTATCTCTTGACTCTCTTGAAACGAGTAAGAGGATCAAGGAGAATCTCCCAACAATATGGAAAGGATCAAAACAGATCAACCGACCTGCCAAATCTAGCTCCGCAGAAGTTATCTTAGCCTCGCAGCAAGGCTACTTTCTAAATTCAAACAGATTCGGTTCAATCTGTTTTCATATCTTCAAAGGGGACGATTATACCCTTGCTTTCCCTATAAATAGCCCGCCAGGGGCCCAAGGAAAGAGAGATCGATTGGATCGGGAGAGACTTCCAGAAAAAGAGAGAGAGGACTCCACAAGCAGAGGCTTCTTTACAACGCACCGTGCGTTCTCGAATTCAGAGACTCTTTAGAGAAATACTTCTCTCTTCAGGGTGGCGATACCCTAATCACCTCTTTTCCTCAAGGAATCTCCGGAACCAGGCGAGAAGGAATTCCTTACAGAAGGCGGTCTTGAGAAGTAGCAAGAGGGTCCTACCAACCCTCTATTCTCTGATTCCCGGAACCAGGCGAGAAGGGAATCTCATCGCTCGCATCGTCAAAGGGACAAAGTGGTCGCGCGCTGACCAGACTCCTATCGGCACACTTCTCCAGAATCTCTAAGGAGATCTACTTGTAATCTTTTTGAAGAATACTTGTAATTTAGCTCCTCAAACTCTTTTATTTGTAAGTTTTCCCATTTGCAAATATGATGGAAAACAATAAAAGCTGTCGACTAGCTCAGCTATAAATTCATTCTCGGCCTCAACTACTCCCGGTGAACGAGTGGCCCCTGAAGGCAAAGCTTCCACCGGTTTCACTGACATAACTGTGGAACGGATGGCAGAAGCACTGGCTAGAGCAATATGAGGAACCGCCGATGATCTCGGAGGAGTCCTCATTGAAACCAGTACACTAGCCACAACCGAAGTAAGGCTAGTGACCATTTCCAGGAGAGCTGGCTCAACCACCAGTGTTGAAGAAGTAGGACTAGTAATCACCTTCAGCTCCGTGCTTGGCAAGATAGGCGGCACTGACAAAACTAATGGCATCTCACTTACCAATATAGTTGGAAATGAGATTGGTTCTGTGACTACTGTCCCCTCCCTCTTTTCCTCTGACCGATTCGGGCTGATAAGAAGGCAGGTCGTGATACAAAACATCCAACTCAGCAGCATCCGCCGCGGTCGAAGTACTTGCTTCACCCCTGAGTCCCTCAGGAAGATTGGTTGGCTCCCTTGAAGTCGATGCGCCCAAAGGCGGAACACCTGTGGTAAAACTTTGATTGAGCAAGGCGTAATGAATACCAAGAGAAAATTACTCACGAAAGATCAAAATGTTACCAAGAGATGGTATCGCCTCAACTGCCTTGGCCGCAGTCTCTCTCTGAAATCCCTCGACGACGGCTTCAGTCCCCTCAGGCTCCATAGGAAAATCTTTGGCAGAATCAACACGGACGGCCGTCCCACCTTCACTCGCCGAACCCTCTGTGGTCCACCCTAAAGAGCTGGAGGCCATGAGACTTCCTTTGGAGGTCCCAACACCCGAAGAACCGACGTCAGCCGCACCACTTCCGGAGTCTTCTGAGACGGCGAAGTAGCTAGCCTTGTCGCCTTCTTTATAAGTGAACAGGGGATCATAATACTCCCCCTGTTCTCCTACAGCTTCAGCTCTTGGGTCTCTTACCGTCTCGATTCCTGAGTCATGGAATAAACAATGAGCTATATGGAATATATAAGAATGTGTTGTAAGAACAGAGCTAATCTTACTCGGGTCAGGAACAGCTTTACCAACGGTCTGCCTAAGAGCCGACAGCTTAATGACTAATGGAGTAGGAGGAAGAGGCCCTGCAGATGATTCGCCCTCTGCAATAACAGTAGGAGCGTAGCGACGAGGCTTCTTCATTACCCTCTTCCTGTGAGATCCGCCTTGCCGCTTTTGTTTGAAGTGGACGTCGGGATCTTTTTCCTCCACCTTCTCCGCCTCTACATCTTCCATGGGGCTGTGCCTACCCCACTAGGAGCAGCTGCTGGAGCCTCAGCACCTGTATCCCCTTCAAAGTGGGGACTTTGTGCATCCGAAGCCTCACTATCGTCAACAGCGATGAACTCCCCGAGGCCTGGCACACGGACCCTCTTGCCTTCGCTTCTCTCAGTAACTTTTCGCTTCAGCCGCTGAGAGATCAACTTCACACCAAATGAATTAATAGAAACCCAGTTGGTGTGGAGTTTGAAGTTCTATACCACTGGCAGAAACCCAGGGTCGTCAGAAGGTTTGGGGTCCTCAGCGGTATGCACAGCCGCACCTCAGTACAGCTAGCAATATAAAACCGCCAGGCACGAGCTCCATCAATGAGGCTCCCCATAAAGACCAGGCTGGTGTTCAGGTTACCTACGTACAGTTGGTCATACCCAAACTGACGAGCAAACTGACTCGGAACATAGGGCTCCAAGTAGCAGGTGTCCCCGCTTCTGTACACCAAGTGGAATGGCCGGATGCTAACCAGCCATTCGAAGACTCCCCGACTCAACGACGTATGCCCATCCCCTACATCCTTGAATTCTTCACCATAGCCTGCATCACGAATGTATGGAAAGCACCGAAAAAGACTGTAGATGTCATGTCGGCACAGAAGTTTGCGGACCGCAGCCACATAAGTCCGTGACCACAAACATCCCTCGAATCGACGGAGAAGAGCCATTCGAACACCTTCTGGAGGCTCCTCACCGGCTTGGATAATGGATGGGCAGTGAAGGGCGAACCATGCCATCAAATAGGTGTATGGCAAACCGATTCTGGGGTTTGGTCCATCACGAGGCAAGATAGTGCCTTTTCCCCGCTTCGCCGTTGGTGGTCTACAAAAAGACTCTGTCAATGCACGAAGGCCTCGTTGAATACAGCACATCATTGCTAGAAGAAGTCCAAGGGAATGACCATGGACTAGACGAACAGCAGGTAATAAGGCAATCAGAAGGATGACGTCGCTAGAGGGAGATGGCACCACGCATCTCTTCAGCCAAACTGATAAAAAGCCGGCCAAAAGTGCCTTCCGGGACGTCGATCGATGAGCCAGGTAATGGAAGCTCCGAAGAATATCACCTTTCTCACAGGGTCCATCATCTTCTTACAAAATCAAATCCCCTTGAGAGTGTTCTTACATCCTTCGAAAGATGTCCTCGTCTGCAATTCCGCAGTCAACCGCTTCAGGAACACCTTCCAGGTTGGGGAACAAATAATTCTCCCAGCTCTTCAAGCTGCATGAAGCTCCCTTATGGCTCCCATGCATACTCGAGCAAATGTAAAGGTGGCACATCAATTCCCGATAAGTCTCAAATAAGGTGGGCTCCTGCTTCTCCAGAAGTCCCAATTCCGCCTCGCACGGGAATATTCTTCATATGGGAGAGATCCCAAGGGCAGAGCAGAGACTTTCCACATCTCGTGCAAAGCCATGCCCAATTCGCCAACAGGGGTGAAGAAGGTCCCTGTAGCTAGGCAGTACAACTCAAAGATGGCGCAGAAGTTGCTCATCTGGATGCCATAACAGGTCGCCCTGACAGCCTCGTTGAGTCCCAACCTCTCCAGATCCTCTTCAAAATGGGCCAGACATATAAGGTCAAGTCCCTCCACCATGCCTTGGGGGGATAAATCCACCCAGGGGTCCTGAAATCCGTGGCTGGATAATTACCATGTGCCTTAAAGAACTGATTTCCAAAAGTCTGAGCCACCGCCAGATTTTTTCCCACTGGGATGTCTGAAAGTACGTTCCCAGGGTGGAGACCCAATATACAGCGAGGAGAACCCGCCCTTGTATAACCGGGGGACGGAGCTATCAATTTCCCCACGTAAACGGAGTCGGTAGTCCGCGTCACTGGCCACTGCATCTTTCGAGCCCTCGTCACGCATTGAAAGAAGGACAAGGAAAAGTGACGCTTGCTAGATGGGAGATAATACTTCTCGCCATCTAGTTTGAAAATCCACTGCCCCTTTCCAGCTAGCAGCTGATGATCGGTATCTGGCGCTTCATCCCCAAACATGAAGCTGGCTTTCGATAGATTTTTCGGTCAGAATCTTCAAGGGGAGCAGTAGTTAAGATGCTCCTCATGGTACGCTGATCCCCAGAATGGATAAGCGCATCCCGACCGGAAGCGCTCCGCTCACTGAATAGTGAAGCCTGCCCTTGGAACTGCAGGCTGACATTGCCGTCCAGCCCTCTGGCCGTTCCAAAGAAACTGTTCAGAGGACCGGGAGTATAGTGCACTGCAGAGACAAGACGAAACTAGATTAGTTCAGTTGTTGAGAGAAAGCCAAAGTAAGAAAAATAATTTTGCTAAGGCATAGCTTCGCTCCCCGAGTGAAACAAGCCTAGCATTAGCTCGCCCCGAAGCTCAGCTTCGCAACTGCTGCTTAGCTCCGCACTCCGCATGAAAGACAGAATGCAGAAAATATCTAAGTATTAGCTTCGCTCTGGAAGCTTGACCTCGGACAACAGAACGCGACAAACCCCACAAAGCCCCAAGGGCTAACTCGCCAGAAGGGCACTGTTGCCTAAAATTATTTTAAGGGTTTTAAAGTCTTTCCAGTTGGGCTCTGAGGGCTAGCTTCGCATCCTATTATTCGACAGGATGTGAACCGCCTAAGGGTTAGCTTCGTATAGAAGCTTGGAGAAGAAACCCTTCGGTTCTTAAATTTCCAACTGAGAAATTAAGGGAAATTAAGGAACTTGAACTCCCTGAGATCACTGGATCACAATGAATCGTTCTAGATTCATCATGAAATAGCCAGGAATTGGCTTCGAAAAGAGATGAAAATCTCTGAGTAAAAGGGAAAAATCCCTACCCGCGATAGGTTGTTCGATGACCGGAGGAGGAGAAGGTCCCTCCATCGCAGAGGTAGCTGCCTCTTTGCCCGCTCGTCTTTTGGGAGCCATCGGAGAACTGAAGAAGTTCTTAAAATATCAAACGAAGAAGAAAAAAGAAGAAGAGATTCGTGTTCTCTAAAAATTCAAAGAGAAGTAGTTCTTTCTCTTTTAGCCCAATTAGGCTTTTATAAGTTAATGATTACCTAAATTGCGCCTCCTCGAGAGGAGCGCAGGCGGTCGTTTCAAATTAATTTGAAACGGCGCCTAAGCGCTTTCCCGATAAGCCGGACTGCCAGCTCCGCTAAGGGCCAACTTCGCTGGAGTTCAGCGTCGACCTTATACGACGTTCGAATAGCTTCGCTGAAAGATGAACCTTAGCTCCGCTAAAAAGTTCGGTTCTAACTTCGCAGAAAATTCATGCTAGCTTCGCTGGAAGCTCGTTCCTGACTTGGCTGGAAATCTCTCTTTAACTTCGCAGGAAGTTTTAGCTCCTCCGCCGATCCATTTCAATTGCCTTCAAAGTTCAAAAGAAAGAGGAAAGAAACAAAGTAGATAAGCAGAAAATAAATATTTTTATTGATTCAAAAAAAAAGATACATTGATACTACATCAAGATTGTCTTTCATACAACAGAATCATTGTTGTCCTATCTACTTCCAAGGTGATGAACCATCCCAACGGAGCACGAAAGGTCTTCCTCCTGCGCAAGGCCGTAATCCTTCGTTTAATGGCAGATTTTGCCATCAAGAAAGCTGGATCTTCCGTAATCAAAATTGGCAAAGGAAGGATCCGAGGCCTTACTGGTAACGTCTGCTTTCCCGAAGTGGATCATTTCGGATAAGCGACTGCCAGCCTCTTCTTGGAACGTACATTAGCTGCTCCAATGTATTCCTCCTGCTTATGATCAAAACTTCAACTTGAAAATCAAGCGGCAAGTTTTTGGTATCTTTAATCAAGACGAAAGAATGGAGAACATAGTTCACTGCAATGCAAACTGAAAACAAGTTAGCGTTAAGTCAAAAGAAAATGCAAAAATGGAATGCTAAGTTAAATTCTTTGGCCGAAGCAATTTATATCTTCGCCGAGAAGCAGGAAAATAGGGCTGAAACCCTTTTCTGAAAGTCAGCCAAAATGCAGAGGCCAAGGAAATCAATCCCTGAAATAGCTGGTAAAGCTAAGAAAATTAAGGGAGATAAACACCCTAAAGTCGCTAGTCCATTGGTAAAGTCTCTGGATGACCGAGACTCACTAACTCTTGACCGGATAATGACCAGAATGGGTGTTCCCACTACTTCAGAGACCTCAGTCTCCTTCCCTGGGCAACGAGGAGATGTCATAAACAAACGCTTCAAAAAGAGAAAAGTTTGTTTCTCTGAGAAGGACTACAAGTGTTCTATTTATAGACTTCATGGCCTGACCATGCCGCTACCATTTCAAGCCTGGGAATGCGGTTGAAGTTAAAGCATTTCAATGCTTAGCCTCGAGAAAGGGAGTACTTTCTCTTCGTGAATACACACGAAGTTAATTGAACTTCAAAGAAGGGAATAATCTTCCTCGTTAATGCAAGAGAGGTTATTTTAACCTCGAAAAAGGGAGCAATCCTTCTCGTAACTCGCAAAAAAGCAGTTAGCCTCGGGAAAGGAATGACATTCTGACCCGATTTGAAGCGAAGCCACTCCGGGAGATTCAAGTGCGAAGCTACCTAAGCGCAAAGCTATTCAGAAGCGAACTTATTAACAGCTCATGGGCGAACCTAGTCCAGCCCGGAGGCGAGGCTAAAGACGAAGTTGAACTCAACCTCAAAGGCGATGTTCATACCCACACACCACCATCAAAGCAGTTCAAAGTATTTCAGAATCTAAACCATTCCATTACAGATTCACGAAAACTTTGAAGGGGGTCTTGTTGACACTCTAAAAAAGACAAGATTCCTAACTGGCTTGAACAATATCTAAACTTGTTGACATCTACAAAAGACAAGAGACAGACAAGCTGACGACCAGTTCTTTACCCATCTTAAAGGGACGAATCAACGACTTGGACTCTACTGATCCAGTAAAGCAGACAGTAAGCCAAGAAAAGCTCGTGAGAAGCTCCAGGCAGGTCCAGGAACACTAAGTTAGCTCAACATTTAGTCTCGCACGAGCCCACGAGATAAGTCTCGCATGAGAAGTTAAAGTTGCTTAGCATCGCAGGAAGATCCTTCATAACTTCGCTGCGAGCTGACTTACAGTTTCGCCTGGAAACGCTCTGCTAACTCCGCAGAAAGTTAAGCGCAGCCGCGCAAAAGGCTAATTGGTAGCTTCGCTACAAAGTTTATCCAGCTCCGCTGAAAAGCTTTCTTCGCCAGATGCTTCTCCCAGCTCCGCTATGAGCTCAACGCAGTATCTGCTCCGGGTCTTTTATGGTCACCTTTGACCAATCAAATCTCCAGATGAGATCAAATCTAATCGAGATCAAGTCTAATTGAGATCAAATTTGGCAGTTGTTTATCATGATCTTTTGACTCTCCCAATAAGGTGAGAAGATCAGGGAGATCTTTCAGTTATTTGGAAAGAATCAAGGGAGCATCCCTCATTCAACAGTGCGGATCAAGAGATCAGCTATTCCTAACTTCGCAGAAGTTGATTCTAATCTCGCGGCAAAGCTACTTACCAGATGTAAAACAGATTGACTCAATCTGTTTTCAGATTTTCAGGGCGATTATACCCCTACTTCTCCCTATAAATAGCCTACCACAGGCACACAAAAAAGGGAGAGAGGACCCCGGGCGGACAAAAAAGGAGAGACGGCTAAGGATAGAGATCTATTCTCTTACTTCCAAGAATTTAGAGAACTACTTCTCTAATCAGGGTGCTAATACCTTAAGATCTTCCTCCCTCTCAAGGAATCTCCGGAACCAGGCGAGAAGAAATTCTCAAGTGGAGGCAGTTCGAGAAGTAACAAGAGGGTTCTACCGACCTTCTGTTCTCCGATTCCCCGAACCAAGCGAGAAGGGAATCCTATCAGGCGATATTCCTATTGTCTGATTGATCGCATCGTCAAAGGGATAAAGTGATCGCACGCTGATCAGATTCCTACCGGCACAATTCCCCAGAAATCTCAGAGGAGATCTACCTGTAATCTTCTTACTGCAAAGAATTACTTATAATTTAGCTCCTCGACCCCCTTTTTGTAAGTTTTTCCCTTTGCAAAAAATAATGAAAAACAGGGGTGCTGATAGAGAGCTCCTCCTAACTGATCTTCTCACCAAAGAAAAGAAAACCCAAGGCTTCTTCTTCAATCTCTTTAACTATTTCTCTGTCAAGGGTTCCTAGTTAATCTCTGGAGGGGAGAAGGTGTTGGGAAAGAAAGTGAATTGATCTAGAGAAAAGACACCCAAAGATCATATATATAGCGTAGAGAAAATAGAGTTGGGGTCCAATTAAAATAAAGCTCTGTCGCCCAGATTAGTTGACTAGTAGGCTTAATTAGTCGACTAATAGTAGATAAGTCAGTTTGATTAGTCGACTAGTTGATGAAATTAGTCGACTAATATGTAGTAAGTCGGTTGTACTAGTCGACCAGAAGGAATCAGTCGATTAGTCTGTATAATCTAGGTTACTGTTGACACCTATAAGTTGACTAATAAAAATACTAGTCGACTAGTCTGCAACAACTTAGTTATTGTGAAGTGCCACTAGTTGATTATGCCAAGGTATTAGTCAACTAGTCTAGGTCAATGTCAATATACATATCTATTGGTGTTCTCACTAATCGACTATATTGTCAGGTTAGTCGACTAGTCTGTGCATCACTTCACCAAATCTTTTAGCAACATGTATATACACATATATACACGTCACTTCATCAAAACTCATATATACACACCACACACCACATATATACACATTTATATACACACACACACATATACACACACACACACACACACACACACATATATATATATATATATATATATATATATATATATATATATATATATATATATATATATATATATACATACATATATATATGGAGAGAGATAGACTTGTGTAGTTCCAGAAGGATTCGAGCCTGAATCCTTCCCACTCAAATACCAACATCCGACATTCAAATACAAGATCCACTCTGTTGAAGTTGATCTATATTATTTAAAGTAACTAAAAATCAAAAAACAAGTGTTTTGAATACTTTTTGCCCATCCATCAGGAGGCGCAAAATTGACGGATGAAAGTAGTGAATTGGTTAGATCTATGTTTTTAAATATACAAATTCTCGACATGCCATTTGATCATGATCTAAACGTTTAAAAACCCCTACAAACTAATTTTTGTTAGGTTTCAAATATTTTACACCGTTTAAACTAACCAAGTCATTATTTAGGCCGTCCATTTTTCCCTACTTGATATATGGGCAAAAAGTATTTAAAATACTTGATTTTTGGTTTATATATATTTGAAATAATATAGATCAACTTCAATGGAATGGATCTTGTATTCGGATTATGTATGGTTGTATTTGAGTGGAAAGGATTCGGACTCGAATCCTTCCAGAACTACACAAGTCTCTCTCTACACACACACACATCCCTATCATCAAAACTCTCATCAACATACACATATATACACACACATCTATACACACACACACATTCATACATGAAAATAACACGAAATAAACTTTAAAAATTCTCATGGTGTTACAGACTTGTAAGTAAGCTAATCTTTATAGTGGATGGTTAAGTGATATAATGATATGGATGTTAGTACTATGAGACTAATTTCTTCTGAAAAGGATTTATGTCTTACAATTTTGTTTAAAGAGAACTACTGCAATTTTATGATCCATAATCCATATCACCTGATTGCTTTGACAAGAATTATGTCACAGCATTAACGCTTAGGTGTTTTTCTTCTTTTTTGTTGTATGGGACTGTGTACATGTGCGCAGATTTTTAGAGTATTAGGAGTATCAAAATGTGTCACGCCCTGCTTCCCAAAATACATGGAAACGGAGTCACGACGAAGGTCGGCGACGTATGCACGTGAGAAAAATACCCACGCACATACGCTAAGCCTAAAGTAACCTAAATAAGCTACAAAATCTACTACGATAAACCAATATCACTGCAATATCACATATAAATATCTAACACTATGATAACAGATGAATAAAGAAAAGAAAACGGCAACTGGATGCGATAAAGATCGAATCAGGAAATAACATGAATAAAAGAGTAAGAATACCTATAATCAAGAAAAGAGAGACTTCAGCTCCTCATAACACATACGATCACACGAACACCTGAACAATATAAGAAGGTGTCCAAAAATCCTGGACGTGTGAATTCAGGGTCGTCAGCAGCGACCTAATGATTGTGTGTAAAGGAAAAGGTGTTCGTGCGTAACAACGCAAGCAATAACAATATGATAACTGAAATAAAACATAACAGAATAATCAATGTGAAGAACAAAGTTATGAATGATATATAACTGGTATCCTGACCACAAATGTTAAGATGTGTAACCTAGCATATGTCACTAGTCTGACATACAATCCAGTCACGTGTACAATTATATGTCGATCATAGTTATATATACGTATAGTCGGGTGATCACGATCTGTAACCCCCTGATCCCTGATATACGTATCACAGTATCAGGACGCGATACGGCGTGTAATATTGATTTGCCCTCCGTAGTAGTCTGATTGAGCTGATTTCAGTTTCAAAAATCATTTTCTAATAATTGAGATTTTTTAGGATTTTTCTGGAATTTTGCTGGATTATTTTGGAAAATCTCCATAGTCGGTGTCGACCGATACCGATAATCGGCTTTACGATTTTTATTTCACAAACGGAGTAGACTTTTGAGAATCTGCTTTCACTAGATGTCTTAGAATCATATTATCTACGTTAGGATATTTTTGGGGATTTTTCTAAATTTATCAAAAATCCGGTCTAACCGGTGCCGCCCTGTATCGGCGAGACACTTCCAGGATTTTTAATTTGCACATCTGATAGAATTTCTTCAAACCGTTTTCATATTACGTCTCAGGATAATATTTCCTATTTTTTGTAATTTTTGGGTACCGTTCAGAGCTAGTCGAATTTTGGGCCGAATTAAATAATATTATTTTAATTATTTACATCTTTTCTTTTTCGTTTCTTTTCTTTCCCTTCTTCCCTTCTCTAGATTTTTCCCCACCGACCTAGGCTAACCGCCTTCCCCCGTTAATTACCTTACCTCACTTAAGAAGACACTCTCCCACACCTTCCCCTTCTAATCTTCTCCTTAATCAAAATCCACCACTTCTAACACTCTAACACCACCTCCATCTCACCTCTGCCTCCACGTCCGGCGACCCAACACCCTCCTCCGGCCATCTCTCCGATCAACCAACACCCAATTAATTTTCCCTACCACCATTTCTTCCTCCATCAACATCCTCATTTCCTTCATCACAATCCCAACCAAAACACACCCACACTCCTTCATTCCTTTGCCTGGACCACCAGTGGCACCACCGCGCCACCCACTTGGCCGGCCTGGCATACCGGCGCGCCACCCTCGACCACCAGCCCAGCCCACCAAAGGCCATGCCCTTCCTCTTTTTCTTCTTTTCTTCTCCTTCTCCCTTGCTTCTCTCCCTCGCTCACTTCCTCTCTAGACGCAGGCCCAGGCACCACCCGGCGGCTTGGCTCCGCTGCCGGTCGCCGCCGCAGGCCGCGCGGCCGCGCAGGCACGGGCAGCAGGCCGCGCGGCACAGGGCAGCTCTGCTGCCCTGTTTTCCCCCTCCTTGTCTCTCTCTCTCTAATTGGGTAAAACCCAATAACCCATGTGGGTTTAATTAAAACCCATTAACCCATTTGCCCTTCAACCCAATAACTTATGTCAACGGGTTTGGGTTTGGATCTAAACCCGACCCGTTACCCGTCTACCCGCATCCAACCCAATAAAGGTACTTTTACAGAAAACCCCCTGCTACTATTTAGTATTTGCATTTAAAATCTTGTTATTACATATTTAACCCATTTTGATGATTTTTAGCGTTCGGGCGATATCTGGAGCATCCGGACTTCGATTCGGACGATTCTGGATCCGTTGCGATCGTGGAAAAGAGAGCTCCCTTCCCATGGCCAGTTTGTGAGTGTTTTCTTTTTAATAAATTATATTTATTCATGTTTAATAAATTGAGTGATGGCTTTAGTTAATAAATCGTGATTATGGGTAAAGCCCTAGCATGTTAATAAAGAACTTAATTATAGAGAAGGCATATTTGGTTATGCATGATAGTGTAATAAACATAACCAATCACATAATCCTATCATCTGCTTCATGATTTCATATAGCATAAGATATACGGGATAGATGATCATACTAAAATGGTTCGATTATTAGTCCACATGTTTTTCTTACCTCTAGCACATTTGTCACTTCATGGACATCAAACATGGTTCCGTCGTACTGTTACATGTGCCCTGATACACGCGTACTCCATGATAGCAGATATTGTCACTATTACACTGTCACCCTTACAGAGCCACCGATACACTGAACATTGTATTGCACATAAATATCTGTTACACTCTATATCGTTAATTGACGTTGTTTCCCATTACATAGATACCGAGATTCACGACACTATTGCTGCATGTTTGTGAACTATTGAGATACTAATACGCTAGTACACTGGATACCATCCTGTGCACAGTTACTTCATGTTCTTACATCACTGTTCTATAGACGCACCGGTGTACATGCATTGATTGTCTTTGTATTCCTGTTACATGATCAAGGCTTTATTCCTGTTACATGGATCATAGATTTAGTCATGTTGCATAGATCATGGTTTATATGATTGCTACATGGATATACATGTATTCTCGTTACATGATGATTTCCTGTTACAGATATTGATATTCCCGTTACTGGACTTGAGAGCTGTTGATATGCGATATGTGAAATCTCACATCTATTGTTCCTGTTTCCCGTTATCTTGTTCTATGCTGTCAACAGAGCACATGTTATGTTATCGTGTTACATGTACCATATCCTGTACTTGTTCCTGATATACTGGATAGTGAAGATAATAAAACTAACTTGGGTATAGGGGAGACTTGACGGTTGATTAGATCTTATCGGGTGATGTACTGGATCCATATTGTTCTCCCACTGCAGGGGACGATAGTGCTACCTACCATTGCTCCATGAGCTCCCGTTACTTGATTCATGCTCCCCTCTTAACGGAGGGCCCTGGTCTCAGCAGCCAGGGGTTTGTTTAAGGCCGTGATCCCGGGTATGCACGGGATACACCTACCCGATAAGAGCTCCTCGACCATGGGTTTCCAAGTAACATAATAAAACAGTATACACAATAGTGACGTCAGGAACACTTGTTATTTGGTTACTCTCTCGTTTGGATAATGGTACCCGTAGGCCATGTCCGGATGGGTTCGACTGGAGTGCGGGCTCCAGTATGAACTGTCAGTGGTATGGGACACTGGAAGAGAGTGATTATAATACCAGGTAGTACTGATTGCTACTATTGTATAAATATCATGACTTGCCTGATACATGTATCCTATTGTTTAGTTGTACTTGTTACTATTCCTGATCATTGATCCGCTATCATATTACATGTATACTTTATTACTTTACCTGGTACATGTTACACATTCTGTGGTGGCCTACTACTCCTATACATGTATACACTGCATTGCATATCTTCTGTTTTCTGTGTCTGCATATACTACTCATGTACAAGTATACTGCATAGCATATATTCTGTTTTCTGTATACCTTGCAGACATCATTACTGTCTATGCACAACACCGCATTACGGTTATCTTGCATATGCCCATCTGCATGTTCACTTCTATCACGTCACCACTAGACAACCTTATTTACTATCTAAACTGGATATGACTAAAGACATGACCCGATGATAACATGTTAGGCAATGATGGTATTCAAAGATTGACATGATTATATATTTCGACTGCTTCTTATATACTTATTATATGGTATCACTAGTACAACAACATGTATTATATATTATTATCGTACTTGTATTACTATCGTATGTATTACTGCCTCCTTCATTTTACCACTCACTAGGTCGCTTTCTGACGACCCTGGGTTTGCGTGCCCAGGTTGGATACCCGAGTTAGCATATCGGCAGATAGTCCATTGGGTTCACATAGGAGACTCATCAGCGAGCTCATTCATAGGTATCTTTGTGATTTATTGCTGTTATCTTATTTATCCCCGTTTTCCTATCTGCTATGATCACTAATCTCTTTCTGCAGGTATTCTTGTACTTATTTCCTGCTGGAACTCCTGTGTATATGGAGGTTATGTCATGTACTGAGGCTTAACGTACGCGTGAGGTTGTTTTCACCTCGCGTATGTACGTCACCATAACGTCCCCGTACCTGCGGGATCGGGGCGTTACACGATCAGTCACAATACATTAACAGTTTATCATTATTAATTATGTCAGTGAATACCAATTGCCACATGTAATAGACGCATCTCATACTACGCCTGCTACACGTGCCAATAGAGGTCCTCTTATTGAAACTGATCGGTTGAAGACATTTTCTGTGTTTTAGGTGGATCCCGTGCATACCCGGGACAACGGCCCAGATCCTTGGCACTGAATCAGACCCTACCGCAAAATAGTCAGGAACATGTATAACATGTCAGGTATATGTATAACATGTATGACATGAACAGGAATAGGACGGGGTGCCAGTCACCACAAGGAACCCTATAGTGGAACCTTCTTTCGGCTACGCAATCTAAATCCTAGGTCCACCCAAATACACTGTCTCCTCCATCAATTTCTCCAATCCCAGTATAAGTTGTTTAATTTCATGTCATTAGTTGTCAAGATTATTAATGTACATTTTACCTAAAATTACTGAGATAACTCGGTAATGACAATAGTAACATCAAAAGTGAAATCGTGATACATGTATAACATGATATATATGTCAGTGAATATGATAAACAGGACGAGCTTGTTACCGTATAACAATATTTTTTTCAGTAGTTAGATAACATGGACATGATGGTCATCAGATAAATATCACAAATGTCATCCAGGTAAGTCTTAGTGGCAAAGTTCTAACCGATGGCATGTAGTGATCATATAGGTTTGTTATCAATAACAAGTGAACTTTATTACATACAGAAATACATCAATATACTACAGGTAATACATAGAGGTAATTCATGAAATTATAAAATTTTTAAATACTAGAAAATTAGCTTAATCATTTAAATCACTTTTATAATATAATCAATAACTAGATAAAATTCTTTATCACAAGAATACTTGTTAACTGAAGGAGAAAAAGCACTCACGACAAAATTAAATAAAATTAAATAAAGAAAAGAAACACTCACGATAAAATTAAATAAAACTTCATAAAGAAAAGAAACACTCACAACACAATTAAATAAAAATTAAACAAAGAAGAGAAACACTCACAACACAATTAAATAAAATTAAATAAAGAAGAGAAACACTCACGATAAAATTAAATAAAATTAAATAAAGAAAAGAAATACTCACCTGAACTCGATCTCAAGTCCAAAGCACTGAAATCATAAGGCACCAATAAATCTACATAAATTATTTCAATAGAAATTGTTAAATTTTTAAAAGGATATTTTACTTGGGAGTTATAAGAGATTTTAATCTTGATTAATTAGTTTCGGGTTGAGAATATGGTTCTCTGAGTCTATTGAATCTAATAGATTTAATTTAAACTAATTTCTAATTTTTGTTGGATTTTTAATAGGCTTTAAACTATTAAAATATTTAACGGGTCTAAATTTACCATTAAGGAGAATGATTTTAAAGTAAGTAATTTGAATTATTTATGTTGGTATTAGATTATTATTTTTATCATAAAAAGTAGAATTATTGTAGATTATTGTTTATATTTTTCTTCATTTTTTTGATATTTTTAACTTTTTTTTTATATGCATTCTTCTTTCTTTCTTTCTTTCTTTTTTTTGGGCTCCCTGTGCAGCCCAGCCCGGCCAGACCTGGGCCAAGCTGGGTCTGGTCCAGCCGGTTGATAATTTTTTTTTGTGGGCAGCCTGGCCCTGTGCTGCAGGCCCCAGCAGGCCCGGCTAAACTTGGCCTGGGCTCGGCCAGGCCGGCCCAGGCAAGGCCAGGCTGCTAGCCGAGAGCATCGGCCTCTGTTGTTTTTTTCCCTTTTTTTTATTTTTTTAAAATCTTTTAAATTGTAAGAATTTTAAAAAGTGTTTTAAAATTTAGATATGTATTGTGCATACTCACATGTATTTTGGTTAGATTTTGGATTGGTTTTTTTAATGTATAAAAAATATTTTTTGAGATCATGGTATAGACATGATTATTAATAAACTATTTGTATTAAATAAATTTTGAGAAAATAAATTACTTACTTGAATTTGATTTGCTCAAATCAAGGCTTTGTGGGGTGTTAAAATAATGATTATATAAAATTACATTAGTTAAGTTTTTAAGAATCATTAAATATATTGTTTGGTGAATTCTCATGTGAGGGCATAGATAAGTTGAGTAACAGATTGTTGAAACTAATAGATTATTTATTTTTTCTTTTTTAAAAAAATTGAAATTTAATTCACAAATTTAGATCTACTTACTTGAATTGTTCCTCCTTGCTTGCTCCTCAATCCCTGTACCTCGAAACCCCTTTTTGTTCATGATCTGCTTGAGGAGAAGGGAAAGATGATCCGCTTGAGGAGAAGTGAAAAATGAAAGTGGGGAGAGTTTAGATTAGGGGTTTCACTTGAAGTAGAAGAGAAAGAAAGAGTTTGGGTCTTTATATAGGTTATTAGATATTTTAGAAACCTGAATTCCAGTTATGTTTGGATTACTTAATTTAGTAGTTCAGAAAAGAATTGAGGTTTGCTAAATATCTCAAGGAGATTCGATTTAGATATGATTTTTGTTAGGATTTAAATTAGGATTAGCTAAGATTAATGAAAAAGATTTGATAAGATAGGATTTTGATTAGGATTAGGATTGGATTTTGGGTTAATGGGTAAGGATCTCAATGATACTGGGTTATATGTTATATTTGGGTTTTAGTTAAAAGAAATCAGTAATATGAAGAATAATAAAATAGAGAGTGAGCTTGCGGGCTTAACTTTTGGGCTTAAAGAAAATAGAAAAGAAGAAAATGAATGAAAATAAGGAAGTGGGCTTGGCTCATGTGGGCTTAGTATAAAAAAGAAAGAAAACAAAAGAAAAAGGAGAATGGGCTGAGCTCATTGGGCTTGAATGAAAATAATAATAATACTAATAATGATACTAAATCAAGTTAATTACTAATAATAAGATAATAGGTAGAATCAGATAAATATTTAAAATAAAATATGATATTATTAAATAGAGGATATTACAGAATGCTTGATCAAGATAAATGGAAGAGGTCAAAAATTTTACGTTGACCGAGGAAAGAATTTAGAGTCAATAAATGATATGTTCATAGCTTGTGAATAATGTCAATAGAGCCCACAAAGATTAGCCAGTCCAAAATCTATTTTCATCATTTTAGTTAGCTAAGTTATATTGGACTGTATTTATAATTTAGTTTATCTAGGATTCGAATATATGATCCAATAAATAGAAGTTAAGTTAAAGATATAATTTACTAAACAGTTACGCATGTACGATAAGTCAATAACCACATGAAAATTACCATCCTCGCCATGATTTTATGAAGCCTGAACACGGACACGGGACACGAATTCGACACAACAAGAACACAGTGACACAGCAAATTCTTAAAATGTAGGATACCAAGACACGGGGATATCACTATGTGCATGTGTGTATCAATATATACATATCAAAACTTGTAGTGATTAGGGTGTGTTATATTAAAAGTAAAATAGAAAACAAAATGAAATCTAAATTATTTATGTCCATAGCTTCAAATAGAGTAATAAGCAAAACAAAAAAAATCTTAAAATAATTAATTAATACCTCCTAGTTCATGAAATGTTTAGATTCTACTGACATGTTTGCTTATGTCAAAGAGACATTCTTATCATGTTTATTTAAGCGACATGTGAGTTTTACGTATGCAACACATGACTTTTAAATTTTATTTAAAGCCGACATGGCGTTAGATATGGTGCCACACTCGATTTTATGGTCTTTTAAAATCTGATACGGTTTTGGAGTGATACGATTTTGTAGTGTCTGATACATGTCAGGCAAATGTTTTCAAGTGCCACTGTCTAAAACGTGTCTGACACGAAAAGGCACTCACTTTGAAGTGTTCATGCTTCATAGCCAAAATTTATTTAGTTACATGCTTAAGATCTCTTTATATCTTTTTATACATTCTATACAATGAGTGAAGCTTTATTTTGCAAGGGCAGATGTTATAATGATATGATGAAATCTGATTTAGACGTTTCTCTAGCTGCCTATCTGCTCTCTGTCTTCCTTGTTTATGCCTTCTTCTCCTTCCTACATCATTTTCTCTGTATATCGGCTCCCGAATCATCCGTTGTGGGTATTGTCTCCAGATTTTTTTTCCTATTATTTCTTTTACTAAATTCACCAATGGAAGAAAAATCTCACAGAATTGATACCAGACTCTGTAAACAACTTAAAATTCTGATCCTTCCTTGAATGCAAACAATGTAGTTCTTCTGCCAGAGATATAAAGGAGAAGATGAAGAAGAATAACAGTATCCTATCCTGATGAGACATAGAAAGCTTTGGAGCAAGAACCAAAGAAGACTCGAATAAGAATAAAATTAATTATAAGACCTAAAATCATTTCAAAAGGAAAAGATTATAACATACAAGCATGTCTCTCTTTATTCGCACTACAATTCTGATATATGATATACAAGCAAAACACATTCGACAAAATCTATTTTACAAACTAAATCGAGATCCACTTAAGAAAATTGCAAATTTAACGCCCAACAATAACAACTAAGCCATTTGTCCCAAGTATTTGGGGTAGGCTACATGAACCAAAAGAGAATTATGTCGGATCAGGCACATGGGTCAGCTTTCTCCACTCATTCCTATCGAGCAATATGTCTTCACTAAGACCTTTAGCCTCTATATCTTGTCGTATTACCTCCATCCATGTTTTTTTCGGTCTCCCCTGCGTTCTTTTGACTTTCCCTAATTGATACGCTCTACTCGCCGAACTGATACATCTGTAGGTTTACGTCACACATGACCAAACAATCGTAGGTGATTTTCTCTCATCTTCTCTTCTATATAGGCTACGCCTATTTTAGTACGAATATCCTCAATTCTCACATTATCTCATCTCGTGTTACCATACATCCAACGAAGTATACGCATCTCTACTACACTCATCTTCTGTGAATGATATCTCTTTATAACCCAACATTCTGTGCCATATAACAAAGCTGGCCTAATAGCAGTCCGATAAAATTTTTTCCTTCAGTCATATCGGAATTTTACGATCACATAAAACTCCCGTTGCATTCCTCCATTTCAACCTGCCAGTTTTGATTCTATGGTTGACATTACTATTGATCTCCTCATCCTTTTAAATAATAGAACCCAAGTACTTAAAATGACTCCTCATCAGTATTTCTTGACCATCTAGTGTCACAATACTATAATCTCAGATTTTCTGTTTGCTGAATTTACACTCCATATACTCTGTTTTAGTCCTACTTAATCTAAAATCTAAAGATTTTAGAGTTTGCCTCCATAACTTTAATTTTGCATTTATCCCAACTCTCGTTTCATCGATTAGGATAATATCATCAGCAAATAACATACACTACGGTATCTCATAATGAATAGTTCTAGTAAGCTCATCCATTACTATGGCAAATAAAAATAGACTCAATGCAGATCCTTGATGCAATCCAATTGTGATAGAAAAATCACTTGTTATGCCTCCATAAGTTCTGACATTTGCCACTACTCCATCGTACATGTCCCTGATTATGTCAATATATTTGATGGAGACTCCCTTTTTCATCAATGCCCACTATAATACCTCTCTTAGCATCTTATCATAAGTTTTTCTAAATCAATAAAGACCATATGCAAATTTCTCTGCCTCTCTCGAAATCGCTCTATAAGTTTACGAAGCAAATGAATGGCCTCTGTCGTCGATCGCCCTGGCATGAACGCAAATTTAACCCCCATTGAAGAAAAAGAACCTTACGCCGTATGAAATGAAATGGAGTTTAGATGCATTACCCCAACATTCTTGTGCTTCCTTAGCTTGTGAACTCCGTAATCAACAGCCTTCACCAAATCCAATTCAAAATTGTCAGTTTCTCACCAAACCAACCCAAAATTGGGGGTAAAAACAAAACCCTAGCCTGGAGATATCGAAGCAAATGGAGCTCCGATAAGAATGGAAATGGATTGGGTAAGGAGAGAGAGGTAATCCATACCCGTTCACCGGCAAGGCGCCGGCGATGATGAAGGTGACGTAGATGGAGTTGCAGCGCATGACCATGAGGTAGAGCCCTTCCCATAGATCCATCGCTATTTGCAGTGATCTCTCTCTCCGCCCTAGCCAGGGCTTGCTTTGAAACAGGGATCAGGCTCCCCCACCCCCAACAGCTTCGAAAGTCGAGGAGGTCTCCACCAGCGGGAATGAGAAAATCGAGGGAGGGAGAGGGAGATCGCGAGAGATCGGGCAGAGGGGAGAAAGATTGAGATCGTGGGAGAGAGAAGGATCGGGAGATAGGGGAGAGAGTGAGATCATGGGAGAGAGAGGGGAGAGATAATGAGATCATGGGAGAGAGGGGAGAGATAATGAAATGGGCTGAGATCGGTTGGGGGAAGGGGAATTTGTCCACACAGGCTAAAAGCTTGAATCTTTATGCTCTTTTTTTCAACTGTACCGCCAGATCACTGGGGCAAAGCACAATGATTAAAAATAATATCAGAGGCGAATTTGTGCTAAAAGACATCTACCTTTCTAACAACTGAATATATGGCATATAGGAATTGAATTTGATTTTGGATAATAATATTTTGCTGTTTATTGAGGCCAGATACAAACAGATATCAGATCTTCTCAGTTACAACAACAACAACTAAGCCATTTGTCCCAAGTATGGCTATCTTCTCAGTTACAAGATAGCATCAAATAATATCTGCCTAACAAAATCTAATAACATAACTAAGAATTTCAATAAGTAATCACCCATCCTTATCTACTAGAATCATAGCTACTTTTTCATTCTCATCTTTATTTGCTAATACTCATCCACAAACTCACAATGGGTTTCAAATTTGAGAGTTTGGAAGTGGAACTTTATACAGCTCTTCAGAGGTTGACGATAGACCAACATAGAGAACTTGTTTTTGAGCCTAATAAAAGACCCACATGGAGCGGGCAGAGGCTTATGATCGATCATCATGAAAATCTTTTAAGTTGAGTTTTGGACCCTTGTTAAACATTTAAGGAGAAAGGTTAAAAATGGAAAGGAAAGAGGAAATAAGCTCAACAAAATCTGCATTTTGCTGTAGTGTGACAATAGATCGTTGAAGAGAGAAGATCTGTGTGACATTACTTCGGGAGAACTGATCCTGCAAATCCTTCCAGATGATAACAGTAGAATGACGCAGGACAGCAAGATCATGGGGGAGACAATTGAAGAACCATGACAATACCATGTGATTAGCTCCTTGCTAGATTGAGAATTGAGAGTTGGAGGAAGAAGGCTTCAGAATTGAACCATCGACCAGGCTCACTTGTTCTTGGCAGAGAGGGCAATTGTCATGACTTGACGCCATGAGTTGTGTCATCAGTAAGAAGACTGGAACCAAGGACAACACCTGGCCTCTATCCGAGTGATGAATGGAGAATTGGTTATCAACATTCTCGCAAGTAAGAGACTCCGAGATAGAAGAGCAAGATACTGTGGTGGAAGGGAAAAGACAGAGGAAATAAGCTTATACCCAATACGGTGCCATCGGAAAAATTGACACTGCCCAGTGCATGCTTTTCCCAACACTGGGCAACATACTGCACTGTTAGTTTATGAGAGCGACTGGGATCTTATGCTCTAATACCATATTGAATTTGATTTTTGGATAATAATATTTTCTTGTTTTTGTTTATTGAGGCCTCAAGGGTTTGATATATATAGCTACATATAGAGAGAAAATCTTCTCAGTTACAAGATAGTGTCGAATAATAACTGCCAAACAAAATCTAACATAACTAAGAATTTCAACAAGTAAGCTCCCATCCTTGTTTACCAGAATCATAGCTACTTTTCCATTCTCATCTTTATTTGCTAACAGGCTAAACCTTGTTGAATTTAGTATTCCAGCTACTGACACCAACTGTACATTATAGCTAGCGAGAAGCTACTTTGATTCTTGAGGGCACCTCTCAAATGAGCATTCATGGTAATGCGTTATAGGATCCTCTTCTGCAAGATGTTGAAGGGTTCTGGGAATGGAGGTACCCCTGTATCTAAGACTCCTTCTAAGATTTTAACAACTTCCCCCATTGTTGGCCTCTCCACCTCAGAATCTTGAATGCACCAGCACGCAACTCTACAAACTCTACTTAGTTCCAAAACGTCAGCACGACCCTCCAAACTCTCATCTAGCAAGCTTAGAACTTCGCCTTTGATAATTTCCTTAGCAGCACGGATGGGGAAAAAACAGACGCCCCTTCTTCATCCCATTTTGAATTTCTTCTGCCTGATACCACTTCAAAGAGCATCATGCCGAAGCTATAAACGTCAGCTTTGGTTGTGATTGGTACGCCTTCTATCCATTCTGGTGCAAGGTAGCCGACAGTTCCTCTCATGGTTGTGAGTACCCGGCTGAAGTCATGGCCAAGGAGCTTTGCCATGCCAAAGTCTGACAATTTAGGACAGTACTCAGAATCTAGGAGAATGTTCTCTGGCTTTATATCGCAATGGATTATGCACTCTCTGCACTGCTCATGGAGATATGTCAATCCCCTCGCAATCCCTAGGATGATCTGGTATCTAGTCTTCCAATCTAAGCTCTTGGGTTCTTTTCGAAAGAGGTACTGGTCTAAAGATCCGTTTGGCATGTAATCATAAACCAACAGCCTCTCTGTTCCTTCACAGCTGAACCCACGGAGACGAACTAAATTAACGTGCTGAATTGTGCCTAATGTTCTCAGTTCGCTTCGGAACTGCTTCTCCCCTTGTCGAACCCCTTCAAGTCTTTTCACAGCTATCACAGTTGAATCGGACAGAAGTACTCCTTTAAAAACTGAGCCGAAACCTCCACCACCAAGCTTTTCAGAGAAGTTCTTTGTCATGCGCTGCAAGTCGCTGTAAGTAAATGAAATTAGAGGACCCTCAGTCGATTTTGATGCTCCAACAAGGCCAAGGCCAAGGCCTCTTCTATGAAACATCCAAATTGACACAAGAATGATTGCCAAGATTATCCCTGCTGTTGCACTAACGGTGACCTCTACAATTGATTTCTTTCCACTACTGGGTTTTGGCAGGCCAGAAGCTGCAAGCCGCAGGTGCAGAGTACCAGCCTTGTCGTCACCATCAGATAGTTTTTGAAGATCTTGGATATCTCCTCTCCAAATTGAACATCCACTCCTATAAGCATAAGCAGTGCATGAGCAATTGTTCAAGCAAGCCGCTTCACATTCTTCAGCACTAGTTGCCTCCAAAGACACTGAATCTGAAGGCAGACGCACATTTGGCATGACAAGGAATCCATCTTTTTCTCCAGAAGTCGAGTTCTTGTCACCGCAGTGCAACCGGGTGTTCCTCGCACACCCTGAACTCCAACCTTCTAGCTCCCAGTCTTTCGCGGATGCTGGACTGAAACCATTTGGACAGCTGCACACGGGCTTTCTTGTCTGGTCACAGATGCCAAAGGCGCCGCAGACAGAATGCACGTCACATGGAGAAACTGGTTGTGCCCAGACCATCACCCACACTGGAGAATCAGGATACCACATCCACTGTTGCACTTGCCCGGACGAGTGAATCACGCTTCGCGCCAAAATTTGACTGTTAGAGAGGTTCAAGGTGAAACACCTGCGCTTGTCATCATCCACGAATTTGAAGATGTAGAGATTGGTTTCACTCATTCCAGGAAGCGAGCCAAATGCCCGTCCGTTCCACACTCCACTGCTCCAGTACTTTATCGAGTTGTTCCACTGGAGGAAAAATTGATTGATGCCACTCGGGTCTATAGTGACACTGAAAGGTCCAGGAGCCGGGTCCTCGGAGTTCTTCCGTGAAGTAAGGCTCTGGTACTCTCCAGTGACTTTGTTCATGCCAAGCCATCCATTGGGCAGCCAAGTATCGGTCAGGTGATCAAAGCTCTGCCAGACAATGGCAGATGGGTCCGACTGGTTTCTCAGAACAAGATTTCCGATATCAAGAAGCACTGCGATGTTAGACATCGAGGATTTTGATGAGGATGAGTTGGATGACCAAACTGGGAGTACTTTGGAATGAGAGAACAGGACTAGATCGCCCTCCTCTGTCAGTTTCAGCTGAGAAGTTGCTGGATCCGACACGGGAGTCTCTCTATTTGCTACCCATATGATTGTTTGTTTAGGGAACTTTGTGTACCATATGCCAATATAGTAGTTTTGAGAATTACCGGGTGTGAAGAAGCCCAGTTCAAAGATTCCTCTTTTGGAGACAATGGTTTGGTTTCCAGAAAGAGATTGGCCTTGGGAGATGGTGTCCGATGCAATGGACAGAGAGATGCTCATTGAGAGGAGAATGAAAAGGGCAACCAATGAGAAGGGAAGAGACTTGGAGCACATTTTTGCAGAGGCACGCAATTTGGAAGCAAAGTGTGTGCTGCTATTTGCAGTGATATCCGAAAAGTCTCAGCTTGTAGTCGTCATACTTGTATCCAGCTTTGTTGTGCTTTCAAATTCTGCAGATTGTGGAAAGAAATGGTGCTTGTTTGAATCTGTCAGATTTCCTACTAATGTGAGGTTATTAAAGATGCCTTTGTAGAGCATCAGTTTGGGTGTAGAAATGAATTATTGTCCCTCGTTACAAGCTAAGAGAAATGAGAGTTCGAAGATGGTCAAAATTGACTCTTTTGTGGCCACTGAGACTGGTGACTTTGAAAACTTCCATTTTTGTTCTTTTGGTAGAAACAAGAGCCAATTGTTGTAATTTCTAGAAGTACCCCTTTCACACCTCACCATCGCTCAGTAGAGGGTCATCTCTGAGACTTCGACAATGAGCCCCTTAGCTTGTCTGTGTTATTTTATATATCAATTTAGCTTTTTATAGTTTTCTCTCCAATTTTAGGAATTTCGTTGGAGCACCATCGAAAGCTCCTTTTCTCTATTTTTTTTTTTTTTTTGTACGTTTAATTATATTCTCTGTAGTTTTTTTTTTTTAATATCAGCCGTAATCTGGTGTAAACGGGATTTGAACCCCAATTCTCTGAACCATTACGAAAAACATTTTACCATTATGTTAGAGTGTCTCTGTATACTCTGAAAAAGTTGAACCATTCGTCTGATCCTTTAAACAAATATATGGTACAGTATTAATAATGACAAAAAGATTTTGACACTCTTACAACATCTTTACACAAAACTAATATTGGCGAATCTCCAAATGGAATTAATCTTTCACTGATAATGGAAACCCTCAATGATTGCTCCTGCGTAAAAAGAAGCTTGTTTGGTTAATTGTAATCAAAATAGGGAAATGAAACTCTCTTTTAATTCTACCCTTAAGTTGAGCTGGTCTCTCTTCCTAGGGGTGTGGCAATTGCAACCCGACTCACTAACTCGACACGAAACCATCCAGAATTTTCAGATTTGGGTTTAGCTTATACGAGTTTGGATCGTAATCGGGTTGACCCGTTGGATCCGATAGTTAAATGGGTCAAGTCTGATGTTTAGCTTAACTTGATGACGACCCGTTCAAACCCGTGTAAAAAATATCACATGTTATGTATAGTGGGTGCTAGATGTATAATTACTTTGGTCTTGACCGTTGTTATGGATGTTTTTTTTTTTAGATGGAATTATAATTTTTTAAATTTATTTTATAGAGTTGGATGTTAACATACGATAATATAACGATTTAAAATTCTAAATAGTTCTAAATGGACTTGACCCGATCCGACCGACTCATTAAATAAACGGGCCAGATTTGAGTTTTCCGTTTAATAATTGAATCGAGTGTTAATCAGGCATATATGAATCGATCTAAATATGACCCAATCAGATTGCATCTGACGTGACCCGACCCAGTTGCACTCCGACACCCTAAGTGGGAATTGAGGTTTGAAAAAAAAACCTCTGATGTGACTGGATAATTGAGGTAAGTTTTGGACCGCACGTTTTTTTCTCCCAATGACACGAGATGAGAAAGAGATAAATAGGGCCCTTAATTATTTTGCTTTTCATGCAAACCGAAGCATATATAGAAAAATATTTCTCATTAACAATACAGAACCACTTGACAACACAAGTTTCATATCTAAACATAAATTGCTATGCCTATAGTTCACACTTGCGCACAAACGCGCACGCCACCATCTTTCCTTTTTGTGTTTTTTTTTTAAACATAAACTCTAACTGAACATCAATCTAAAATTTCTTACAATCAACTCTCATTTTTATCTGTAAGTCAGATCTCACTGGCTCTCAAGCCTACATCTTTCAAGTTAGAAATTTTAATACAGACTTGAGAAGCTCAAAGGGCTCGGCTAAAGATCAGCTCAGTAAAATCTATGGAACAAGGCATGCTGACTCTAAGAGCAAATTTGCAGGTTTCTAAGCCTGATTGTAGATGCAACCTCCAGTGTATTTTAGAAGAAATGTAATGCATTTCGCAAAGTTTGTTTCAATGCTGGAGATTGTTGCTTCAACATGAGATCTACAAAATTAAACATTAGAAATCGGCAAATGAGCCATATTGATTGGAGGAATTATCTCTATCAAACTAGTATTGGAGTCTGATTACGGTTCCTTTTAGTAATGTTGAGAACTAGAAGAGAATTCTTCTTCAATTTGTGTAGTGTATTACCCGTAGAAATGGGAGACTGTTGTGGATACAGTTCATGTATCGGTTGAGGAATGGTTTGCAATATTCTTTCCCAACTGATCGTAAATCATCGACTTCCTGCAGTCTTCCAATTATGTATATATATTTCAATCAGCATGCAGTTGATGAGCCTTGATTCGAGCTTATTACTGCTACTAGAGATTTCTTCACACCAAGACCACAATAAGCAACAGATGATTCTTTAAGCTAATTTTGACGATACAGATTATCTCTCGTGCTATTGTCATTATTATGGAAGGACCTATAACCACAATTGAATTATGGCAAGCCTATCATAGTTCCCTTTGCTAGAAACTTGTCATTGATTAGGAAGGGTTGAGGTTAGGTTGATAGCACATTTTGTATGCTTGGTCAGTGAAAGAAAATGGAAGGAAAAGAACGAGAAAGTGAAATATAAAGTCCACACGAATTTTGATGCAAATGATCATAATCAAAGTTCCTTGTTGCAGATACTTTTTGGCAGATTCTATGAGTAATGCATGCCAATTTCTAATTGAAATTTTATACTTCAGAACTCAAGTTTGTCATCTTGGCACCTCTTTGAAGAATGGTGGAAAAGAGTAGGCAAGCAGAAGATTACTATGTGCCACTGATTCATGGACTTCCTGACGACCTTGCCCTTCTTTGCTTAGCTAGGGTTCCTCGTCGATTCAATCATGTTCTTAGATGTGTTTCAAGGAGATGGAGAGCCTTGCTATCCAGTGTGGAGTGGCATTCTTGTGGCCAGAAGAACAATCTAGAGGAGGCTTGGATCTACGTCATGCGTAAAGACAGTCATGGGAAGAATTTCTTTTATGTATTGGATTCCGAAAGACATAATTGGAAACGCCTCCAGCCCATTTCACCTGCATGCTTAAAGAGGCAAGGGATGTACTTTGAAGCTGTTGGAAATAAAACGGTTGTAGTTGGGAGAAAGATTGCGCGGATGATGTTTACTGATATGATCCTTCTGCGGAGAAGTGGAAAAAGCTTCTAAAATGCCAACTGCTAGGTATTTATGCTCTTAATTACGTTTAAATTCCTGTCGTGCTTGTAGTTGCATCTTATTGGCATTGAAGTCGGTGTTTAAGTATTCTGTTCATCTTGAGAAGGGAAGGATTTGACTGATCATTTGAGAGCTTATTTATGTTTGTGGTTCAGGCAGGATTCCATTGCATTTCAACTACTTTATCCAAGGCAATTTTGATATAGTGTTTCCCAAACTTGGAACCTAATCGAAGGACAATGGCTATCCATGTCTTGTTTAGAGTTTGCACTTGGTAGCTTACATTTGTATTTATAACTTTGTAGTTCCTCTGATAGGTAGCATGTTGCTCTTTCCCACCATCTGCATAAATTCGTTGCCTTTGATTCGTGTTTTGTTATCTAGTCTGTTCCCTCTCCTGTATAGTTTTACCCGTGCAACATCCACTTAGTTTTCTTTGTATTTCTAAATTTTTTTCACATGTAGCATGCAACTTAGTATTCTTTGTGTTTGTAATAATTTTCTTGCTCTTTCTTTGTCATTTTAAAAAATTTTGTTGATGATATTTCTCCTTCTTCTTCTTCTGCTTTTTTTTTTATAAGAGAAGGCTTAAGTAGTTTTCACGTAGACATCCGAAGCTTAAACCTGCAACTTTTGACAGCATATTAGTTTTGGATGGGAGAACTGCTGATTCCCAATCCAGAATCAGAAATCTCAATTCTCATTGTTTACAGGAAACCATTGTCACTTACAATCTTGCTATAATTGCATATAAGCTATTAAGACTGTTCCAAGATAGCTGAGTTATACATACACCTATGGGTAAATCACACAAGGAGAGCCAACTAAATTGTTTTTGGTTGGTTGGTGTATTTCCAGGGGATTCTTTCTGTCAGCAGCTGTGGGCGACAAAATCCACGTTACAACCGGCTTGGGCTTGGGCTCTGGACATGGCATCAAACGCTGGGGGAGTGCCGGTGGTTTCTTCATTCGCGCCTCATCTTGGTAACAGCTTTGATGTTGTCGGCTGTAAGACCATCGGCATTTGAACATCAGCTCGTGAACAAGTTTACATGTCCATTCTACTGTATTACTGCATTATGTTCCTCTGAAAAAGGGATGTGGCAACAATCACAGAAGTGTAATGAATTCATGTGGGTTTGTTGTGGGAAGTGTACCTATGCCTTCTGCAAATAATATCATCATAGAATGTCATTGTTGTGATAATTTCTCAACAATTCACTATGCTGTCCAACTCTTGAAGGAAATGCTGCTGTCTGTGGAATCTCTGAAAGAAACAAGTATGTTTAGCTCCATTATGACCTGCAATCCTTGATGGGAAAGCAGATCTAGAGGGCTCAAACTGTTGTAATAATGGAAATGATACCATCAACAGGATTGGATGATTATCTCAATGATTGATTGGCAGTTGGCTACGGATAAGATCAATTAATTCCCCATGTGGAGAGGTTTCAGCCTGCAGGTATCATAAAACTCATTTAAATTCAATCAACAGTATGTGATCAATTATTTGAGTTGATATAAATGAGTCCTAAATAGAAAACAAGCAAGATGTATAAGATAGGACTTAGTGAACCCCACTATATATACATAAATAATGACATTAATCACAATACTAATACGTGTTCACGCGACAGATCTATTTCTCTCCCAACACAATCTATTAATTTTTAAATAAACATTTATTCAAAAATTAATGTCATTATTTATAGATTATAGTGGATTTGTAGAGACAAGGTCATGGTTAGACAATTTTCCTAAATAATAGGTGGATTTTTTCCACTGTAAATAAGAGAGTTTTTCTTATTAAGTTAATATTAATGATCTTTGAAATAATTTCTTCTCACAGGTCATATGTCTTAAACTTTGTCATTTTTTTTTTAATTTTATTTTTATATACATAAAGGTTTGAATGATAAAGCTAAAGAGATCAATTCAAAGAGTATTATTCAAAGCATTCCATATTAATTAGTCGACTTGAATATGAGACTCTTTATAATTTACTATCATTTTTAATCAGTGATTTAGGTTTCACTGAATATTCATGTGAGTCGATACATCCACAAGTTCAAAATTATAAGACTGAAACATATAAAAATAATTTTTTTTCTTTTTGATTTCATATAATTTGAGCTTGATATTCTTCACAACTCACTTTCACTTTTATAGCAGTGAAACAATCTCCACTGCATCTTCTTTTAATATATATAAAAAAAAGAAAAGATTATGTTATATACGTTGCATTAATCACATGCTTCAAGCTCGAGGATTTTGATAATCCGAGAGCGAAGTTTTGTAAGTGTGAAACTGACTTTCCTTTGTAAGTGTGAATGCAAGAGCTTAGTAATCAACTCTTTTGTAAAGCTTTTCAAACTTATATAGTTAGTATTCTTTTTTTATTTATTTATACCAAAAGGCTTAGATAGTCCACACAGTGACTAGAAAGTTCTATGTTGAAGCTCGTTTTAATTCAATTAACAGTGAGTGATCAATTATTGTAGCTGATATAAAGGTAAGTACCAAGTAGAAAACAGTCAAAATATGTAAGCCGTAGCCTAATGCATAGTGAACCCATTCTAATATATAAATAACGACAATTTTTTATATATATAAGTTGTAGCATAATGCATGAGAAATTTGAATCCCAGACATTTTACCTACTGCAAAGTCCTCGAGGTTAAGTTTTCTCACACCAATTTGAGAGAGTTTCTCAAAATAAGATTACTGGAACTGAGGAGTTTTTTTTAGAGTCAAAATAGAATTACTGGATTTGTGATTTTGAGGCCCTCAAATTTTATAAAACTGAGGTTATTGAAACTTTATTTTGAGTAGATTTTTATTTTAACTTAAATATAATTCTGATTTTAGAAATTAAGATTTGTATGATTACAAACTCCGATTTTATTTTAACTTAAAATATAAGCTCAATTTCGGAAACTGTGTTGCTAAGGGAGGTCATAGAGAGGAAAAATTTCGCTCACCGTCCTTTGCTCATCCAGCTCACCGCGCGCGTTGAGCCGTTTGATATGGTGGTGGGCCCTGTCGGGTGGGACCCCTCCCAGTGGGGTCACGCCCTCAAACGACCGCGCGCGGTGAACACGGTGAGCAAATGACGGTGAGATACCATTGTGCTAACAAAGACACTTAATCGCAATACTAACACGTGTTCACCGCGACAGATCTACTCTCGCTCGACACAATCTATTAATTATTAAAAAAACATAGTGCGCCACATGTAATGTGATTGGATTGTCCTTTTATGTCAATGGAGTATCAATTTATTTTGATATTACAGAAAGGCTTGGATGATGATGCTAAGGATGATCAATTCAGAGAGTACCCATACCATTCCCTATTGAAGTTTGTATCAATTCAACTTACACACAGTAATATAGATGAGTTAGATAGAAGTTTTAATAGGGACATGACGCTGAAATTTCTTATCAAAATCTCTCTGATGATGTATATAGAAATTTTATCCGTCTGTCTTCAGCGTTCACTCTCTCTTTTTCTTTTTTTTCTTTGCTCTCCCGCCTTCTTCCTCCTTCTTCTTTCTCTTTCCCCTCATTTTCCTTATAGCCTGTTTGGTTAAGGGTGAAAGTGAGGAAGTGATAATAATTCCCTTTGGAACTTGAGAATTAGTTAGTAAGTTTTCCGGTGTTTGGATGTTGTTGGGAAGTATAGTTTGGAAAATGTTATGTCTTTTCCGGTGTTTGGATGGTAATGTGAAGTGAAAGTGGAAAAGTTGACCACAAAGTTGACCGCAAAATAATATTAAAATAAAAATTAATTAAGAAAAATAAAAAATGGATTGTAATTAGAATGCAAGTGAAATTTATATGATCAAAAATTAACTGTTTTGCGCTACAACTTATTACAAATGAGATTTACATAACCACAAAATTAACTGTAGCACTTTAGAAGTGAGGAAATGGTTGTGTAAAAGAGAGAATAGAAAAGGAAAGGATTTTCTTATTTTCCTTTTCCGATGTTTGGATAGATAGGGAAGTGATCAATTATATTTCCCCATTTCCTTACTTCCGCCACTTCCTTCAAACCAAACACCCCCTAATCGATCAGTCAATCCTCACCGATGCACAGTACTAATATATAACATATTCTCATCTTTTTAACAATGAAGCAGACCTAACGGATCTTTACAAAGGCAAGTACAGATTCAAAATAATAAGAATGAAACATATAAATATAAATATAATTATATTAATGACATTAATAACCTGTGCTCCCCGGCCCTAGATCTGTTGGACTCTCACCAACCCAATCTCCAACCTCAATGCCAACTCTCATCACTGTAGCGTTCTCACTCTCAATCACTCAAGATTTTAGGGCATGTCAAATTTTTTTTTTCCCCCTCGTTTTGTGTGAGTAGACTTATTTATCCTCATTGTTGGTGGATACTTTTAAGTATAAAATCAACGTATTTGGCCACATGTGATGTGATTGGAATTGGATCGTCCTTTTAAGTAATATATATATTTTAGCTCCATTATTTATTTTTTAAAACTTGGAGCTAAAAACGTTTGTGCTCTCATGGAAAAGATGTGGAGATTTTAGAATGAGAGCATCTCTTTCACTCTCTGTATAAAAAAGAGGAGCAAACCAAAATGGGGAACCTCGAAAAGGAGCACACTTGTAGTTGGGAACCATTCTCTGTCACTCTCTAGTGACCCAGGTTCGTTTCTGCCACTCCAATCTTCAATTCTAGTTTTGTATTGGGTTTGCTTGCCTGCTTGCTCGTTTGGTGTTTGAAGTTTTGCCTGAGTGAACAACAATTCAGGTTTGACACTTTGCCACATGGGTACCCTTTATTTTTGTTTTAAGTTCTGCCCGTTTGTTAGAAATTTGTTTTGAATTGCAGTTAATGTATATGAATTCCATGTAATTGCTCAGAGTCTAGGTGTAGATATGGGAGGGTGTATGGTTTACCAAGTAGGAGCTAGTGAGAGGGGGGAAAATGGCATATGGACATGTGTAAGAAGAAACTGAGGATACCCAAATTGTGATTTGGGAAAGAGAGCAACTTAGAGCTATTTAAGGAATCAAATAAAATGTAGACGGAAATTGGTGTAGGAAAACTATTTTGTGCTTGCAGATATCCAGGCAGGATTTGTTTAAGAAAAATTCAGCTCCTAAGCCTATATGACTTAGAAACTAAGAAGATTTTATAAATTGACTTCTTTGGTGTTTCTTAGCTTGTTTGAACTGTGTGATTCATGGTATTGCTCATTTTGAATTGACTTCTTCCAAGACACTTGATCAAACCTCGTCAATATCAAGACCCTTTTGCTTAGTCTTCATTCATGGTGAATTGTCGACTGGGAGGCCTTCCACTGTCAATCAACTTTTGTTGTGTCTCTTCTGCTCTTCTTGGTATTTTATCAGAATCTTGTGTTTGGCTATCACTAGTTATTGGCTGGTTTTCGTCACTGTAAGTTATTATGTCTATAAGTGAAAGTTATGAAATATTGAGAAGCTGAGGACGAGTGCATTATTATCACTATTATTATTATATTAAGCTTGCATGTTATAAATGTTTGATTTTCTTCATAATTTTTGCTATTTATCATCTTATTGATCCTGCATTTTTGTGTATGTTTAATCTTACTTCTATAAAATTAAGTTGTTCCTAATGTCAGAGGCTACTAGATGAACTTTTACCATTTAAGAATCCCAGTCATCCCCAAGCTTGCAAATAAAAGAATCTTACCATGTAAAAGTTGGCTCATCAACTAGTTCTTACAAACCCACCCCACACCCCCCCCCCCCCCCCCCCCCCCCAAATGTGGCTACATGGTAAGCCATTGGGTTTGCTTCCCAATGGGCACCGGTTCGAATCCCATGGGTGCGACCTATATGAATAGGGTGTGGGTGTGTATAGGTTAGAGGTTAACCGCGAGCTTCTTCTAAAAAAAAAAAGTTCTTACAAACTCTGAAGTTTAAATAAACTTAGACAGAACCCAGATTAAATTTGGGAGAGCCTTCGAATTTGAAGTTTAAATAAACTAAGACGGAACCCTAGGGAGAGAGCCTTCAAATTTAAAGTTCACCTTAAATGAACTTCTGATCTCATATATATGTGGGGATTAAAAAACCCAATTAAAGTGCATCTCTCATATGTTTTACTGTAAGAATTTTCAACATGGACTTTTTAGACAGCATCCTTAACAATTCATACTCATTTACATTTTCCTTAGTAGAAATAGGTGCCCGAGACAGTGGTAAAGGGGAAGCTTGATCTAAAGTGAGACCAGGGTTTCAATCCTGGAAGAAGAATGTGGTTGGGTGGGTGATGCAGCCGTATGTTTTGGTTGGGGTTTGGCATTATGATGCACCGATATTTTAAAAAGCAAAATAAATTTGGAACACAGTTATTTTTCCTGTTAACAGTTGTTTCTACAAAAGTTATCATATTCTGAGTGGTTTATACTGTGAGCATTTTTTCCAGTGTAGATTTTGCACCGTGTCAGCTGTCAAGAAAATTCTCTTTAGGCACTTACATGGCCTCCCAACGTCGGCCTTCAAAGAATGGGACTTCTTCTATTAGATATTGGTGGATTCCACTAGATGTGCAATCAGACAATGCCTTTACAAATGGAGATGTTCGCCTACAGTCCAAATCTCATGCAAAAAGCAGTAAACAACCAGAAACCAAATATTCCAGTAATAGGCTAAGCACTGCACAGTTTGTATCAGCAGTTGCGGGTATATGGGACTGTGTCGGTCAACCAGCAGTTCTCCAAACCAAATCAAGCTTGAAATATGGTGAAATTTTCCCAAAAGATAATATCATCTGCTATTCTGACAGTTTAACGAACAGACCAGCATCATCTGTTGGTGAATTCTCTAGTGACCTTGCTTCTAGACGCTGTTCCTCACCCTCAGCAAAGTCAAATTTTGAGGATTTGAAAACAATTAAGAGGATGTTATGTTTTGCTTCATGCAATAGGAATATCAATAGTCTATCCATCTTGAGTGATTCACATTCAAATGTAGAGTCCTCTGGAATTGGCAAGGAAGCTAGTATCGAAGGAGCTAATGATCTGGCTTACAAATATGGAAGCATGATTACCAAACCATTTTTTGGTCTAGAAGATCAGGCTAAGCTCACTAGAAATGGGTGTCATGATACAGATGAAAGCAGCATCATTGGAAAAACGAGTGATCCAGCCAATCAATCCTCTTCTCACAGAACAGAGAGAAGTTCAACAAACGAAAGTGAAGATTCTTCTGGTGGCCAAAATGTGAAAATAGTGGAAAATGTGCTGCTACCCCCTGATTCATTTTGTACAACTTACTCACTTCAATCGCAGCCAGTCACAAGCACAAAAGAGACCATAATCATTTCAACAAGTCCAACTTCTGATATTCACTCCAACTACAGTGTAGGAGTTTTAACTTCAGCTGATTGGACACCCGGGCAGTACGAACAGTCAACGGACTCCAGTGGTGTTGCTGTTGAATCTTCAGCTGAAGTTTTCGCCCCCAAGGGTCATATTGTCCGTGAAAAATCTAAAAGCTTAATCCGTGAAGATGTTACTGACGAAGACTGTTCCACAAGGCATTGGTTAACTATGCAAGATAAGCTGCAACTCGCTTTTGCCGAAAATAAGCATGCTCTGGCAGGAGCATTGGCTGGGACCTTGGTTAGCCTTTGCCTGCATCCTGTGGATACACTTAAGACTGTTATTCAAGCTAATGTCTCAGGTCAGAAGTCAACGTATCACATTCTCAGAACAATCATATCTGAGAGAGGTAAAACTCCTTTTGAAGTTTTCTCAAATCTTGTGTACAGTTTGACTTAGGACTTTAACCAGCTAAACTCAAAGATGAAATAAATAATACATGCTTATCTTGGATTTTGTTTTGTAAAAAGAAAGTTTGATGGGACCCTTTGACATTAATTCTTTTTATTTTGTTATCAGGTGTACTAGGACTCTATCGTGGTATTGCTAGCAATATTGCTTCTTCAGCACCAATTTCTGCAATTTATACCTACACATACGAATCAGTGAAGGGTGCTCTTCTGCCTATTCTACCAAAGGTGACGTTCGCTCCCAGCATAACCTAATGATCTTTATTTTTTTATGCTCAAACATTTCATTTATCTTTTCTGGTGCCACTGTTTTTCCTAAGCAGGAGTACCATTCTTTTGCACATTGTATAGCAGGTGGTTGTTCAAGTATAGCAACTTCCTTTGTTTATACACCCAGCGAACGGATAAAGCAACAGATGCAAGTGGGATCACAGTATCAGAATTGTTGGTAAGCATTTTTTACACTTTTTCTTTTGTTTCCATTAAATTAACATGCTGATACCACTCAACTTCAGCAACAAGATCTCTTAGTTTGGAAGTGACTAAACTTGTTAGGCATATCGTAGGGTCCATGTAACATGAAGTTCTAATGATATTTGGCTCTTGTAGCCATAGTCAGCACCTTGCAAGTACCATTAAGCATTAAGCTTGATAGGCAAGCCACTTGAGCAATAATATTTATCAGATGTGTCTAGGGAGCTCAGTAAAGTTTCACTGAACACCCCTGCCCCCCCACCCCCCACCCCAAAAAAAAAAAAAAACCACCCACCCACCCCCACACACACAAAAAAAAAGGACAGTATTGAATACTGATGAAAATGTTATTAAATATTATAATACTCTCTGGTTTCTTATTTTTAACTCAGTGTAACCTGATAAGGGATCTCAATATATAAGAAATCCATTACTGAGTACGGTTTAGATCTAGCTCATTACTGATGATCTGCTGATATCTTTCAATTTTTGTTCTCCCATTCCTCAAAATTCTTATTAGAAATTTTCTTGCAGGAATGCTTTGATTGGATCTCTCGAGAAGGGCGGTTTGCCTTCATTATATGCTGGCTGGGGTGCTGTGCTTTGCAGGAACATCCCCCACTCTATCATTAAGGTGTTCCTTCTTAAAAGTCACAAATGTTGTCACTTGTCACAGCACAACTTGTTCTACAATTTCAGATTTTTCGGATGCTTGCATCTGCATTTATATAATGATGTATGTACAAATGAAAACACTTAGAAATGTTATCATTTTGTGCTTGCAGTTCTACACCTATGAAAGCCTGAAGCAATTTTGTCTGACTTCACCGAAAGATTCGAAACCAAATGCTAGTCTCAGCACCTTGCAAACGGTTTGTCCTTGTCTTCTACACATCATATAGCATCATTTTACATATTTCTTTTTAGAATTAGACCAGTTTGCCGTATAGATATTCATAAATTACCTATTTTGAGTGTTTCCAGACTACCTGATCTCATCTTAGCTTCTGAAGATCATGTGCATAGTATCTGATCAGCCTTCAAAAAGACAATCTATACTTTTTTTTTGATCTACTTGAACTCAGGAAGTGTTGGACTTTAGACAAATAGCTTAATAATTAATAGTTGTTATCTTACATTTGAAACAGTATGATCTATTTTCATATATGAATTATTTTCTTTTTACTTGATTAGCTTAACTCTTTAGGGTTTTTAACTATAACAGCAAGTCTACAATGGTTCCTTTCCTTTTCTGACATAATTGTTTTCAACAGTTTGACTAGTACACCTACCTTTTATGAACACTCAAGGAATTCTCTTTTATGGACCAACAAATGCAACATGACTCTTTTTCTTGTCAAATATGCTACCTCCTTATTATGTAGTCAAGTATGTTTGGTGCACACCAATTATCGCATGCAGGTAACTTTTGTTTGAATTAAAGGGTATAGAACTGACTTCAGTTTGGACCTTCAGTTGGGCTATACATCTATTGTGAAATTTTACAACTTACGTGAGAAGATTTCTTCTGCTTTTATTTTGTTTTCCTTGTTTTGGGCCCCTAACCTTGTTTCTATTTGTGTGACATTCTGTAATAATCTTAAATCAGAGCACTACTTCCTGCACTGTCAGTATGTGAGGATTTTCAATCTGTATATCTCAGAAGTGTCTATTTTTTCATGTACCTTTTATAAAATTGCAGCTCGTGTGTGGGGGCCTTGCTGGTTCTACTGCTGCTCTGTTTACAACTCCTTTTGATGTGGTGAAGACAAGATTACAGACACAGGTGTTTTTCTTGATTGCATTTATTTTAACTTCAATTTGGATGTCATTGCCACAAATTATTTTTTCCAGGCTTTATCTCCTAATTAGATAATTATTTCTCGACGTATGTAAGGGTTTTCCTCATTGACTGTGAAATCAGGGTGTCATCTCATCTATTTGGCTTCTGTGCTATGTATGATTCACCACTGCTGCAAGAAATATTCTAGGCATTACGTTTCAAGGCATGCTGTGCAAGAATGTTTTTATAATTTTAGTACAGGAAAACTAAATAATTTTTATTCTTGTTATAATTTAGTGTTACATGTGTCAGCATTACAATAATATTTTTTGTCACTCCCAAAAAGCTAAAGTGCTGCCATCACTAAAATGAAAGTAGTGACTAGTATAATATTAAAGAGTTTTGCTTACACTAAATTGTCTATGATGAAAATGAAATTAGTAGAAAAAGAAAAGCAGTCTGCTATCAACTAACATGTCATGGATACATGGGAATAACATTTATACCTAGAAATATGGCCAGTGACCATAAAATATCAACTAAACTTAAGAACTAAGTAAATCAATCAGTAGAAGGTCATGGACTTTTAACACTGATAGGTTCAAACACACTCATGCATACACACACAGACACAAGCACCCACTGCATGCATACGTGCATACATACAAAAAATACATATGTTATGTCTAGGGACGATAAAATATCAACTAAAGTTGAAAAATAAGTAAATCAATCAGTAGACTTTTCAACACTGAAATAAGGTTCCAAGTTCAAACACACTCATGCATTCACACAGAGACAAACACCCAGATGCATGTGCACATGTATACATGCATCATTCAAATGTACATATGTTACATGTAGGGAAGGAGGGAGGGTGCATAAATACATACAACATACACATGTACACAGAGAGGGCAGAGGATGAGTGTGTGCATATATAATTATCATATAAGATTGGTGCCGCGAGTCTAAAGTTCTGCTGATTATGTTTGGATTTGACTAACTACTTGTGTCAAATTAGGTAAACCAGTAATGAAGTTTTATTGATGAAATGAAGTATCACTGAACCTAGTGGTTGTAAGAAGATCATCAACTTCTTTTACAAAACAGGAGCACATAATTAGAGTTTTCCACAGACTTCCAAACACAAGTTTTAGCGGCTATTTTTCGAGAATTATCAATGAGATCTACTTATAAAGCTTTGGCACAAGAAGGATGTTCTGTGGAATCATAGATCTGATGAGTGCATTGTTATCCAGGTTCCAGGGTCTCTTGCAAAATATGATGGGGTCATCCATGCACTTCAAGAAATTGCTAGGGAAGAAGGTTTGCAGGGTCTTTACAGGTATGAATTAAAAGGAATCATGAGTAATAGCTAATAGTTTCCAGGAATTTGAGGATAAATAAATTTAATAAAGAGATATAATATATGAGCTCAGTAGCTTTTGATGTGTGTGTGGTTTGGGGATTGACATTTGAGACAGGGAGAAGATACCAATATATGTTTTTCCAAATAGAAATTTGTTTATTTTATTATGAGATTTCCCATGAAATAGTAGCTTTGCAACATGGGGAAAAAAACTTAGCTCCTTTTTCTAATATATATCTTAGATACTCTGATATCTTTCACAAAGAATGTTCTATATACAGTCTCCCAAAACAACCAAGTTATGATTAGCTTCTTTTGCCTTTTTTTTAGCTGTTCTGATGTCTCACAAATACTAAAATGCTTCATTTCACAAATACTAAGAATGTTGCATATATCACTTTTTTCAGAGGCTTGACTCCAAGGTTGGCTATGTATGTATCTCAAGGAGCTATCTTCTTTGCATCATATGAGTTTCTTAAAGCTACTTTTTCTTTGGAAACTCCACGGGCACCTTTGCGAGTGATTCAGAACAAAGAGGATGCCGATTCTGCACCTTCAAGATTGCAAAAACTGACTTCCTAATGGATTTCTTACATATCATTTAAGGGTTCTTTGGAGATACAGTGGAATGTTTAAGACAGTAAAATCCTGGATAATCCAATTGAAGTCATACGATGTTATTGTTGTCTAGAAGATAGAACAACTCAATTGGGGTTTCCATTCAATTACCATTTTCAGTTCTCTCACAAGTCACAACTTGATTTTCTTGATTTATGATCCTCTTTCTCAAATCTCTCAATATCTCCATATATCCCATTCCTATAATTAGAAACGTAATGTCCTCCATTTTATTTGATCAATATGGATCTCGCCACAAACCAAATTCTTTCATTCGATTGCTTTTATTTTTAAGTACTTTTCCAATTCATATTAAATGAGTAGGTGACCTGCAGTGAGAGTTAGGCAAAAATGAGCATCAAGCATTTCATGCAGCAAAACCATTCCGAATATGAAGATCACATTTTCATGATGCTCCTCAAGATTGTTACTGAATGCCATTACATGGAGATCTTGATATTTTTCATGTAGAGAGTTTGTCAATGTATGTAACATTCTTGTTTGAGCTACCATGGTAAAGTAAAATGTGTACAATGTAAGGGAGTGGGTTTGTATCTTTGTATGCATAAGCACGACGTTATGAAATTACATAGCATATAATATCTCTGCCTCCCCCTCTTTGAGTGTATTTCATATAAACTGCGTACATTAATCTTTTATTACACAATTCATCATCAAGTGGAAAAGGTTCATATTTGCATCTTGTCTTTCTTTCAACTGTAGCTAGATCACCTGGACATTGTAGAGATTGGAGAAAGGGCATCACATTTTCCAGTTCAGCTCTAAACATTTTAATTGGTGATCATGATTTTGCCTCCCTATAAAAGCAATCAGCTTACCTTTGTTAGTTTTTACTTTTAGAGGCCAAGCAAAGTTGACTACTTCCGATTATCGGATACAAATTTTTATTTTTCTGATGTTGCAGGGAGGCAACAAAGTTCGTCTGTACTAATTCCTTGATATAATATCTATCAAATATACATGCCTCTCTAGTGAAACTATGTCAAATTTTTGTCTAGGTTCAAGATGCAATATTCATGGGGAGCAATGATGCATTATACAGATGTCTCCATCCTTCTACGTTTTGTCCATGTTATGCAACTTATTGGATACTTTTCCGTAATAATATCAGTGTCACTTATTGGATACTTCAATAATTGTATCGGTGTCAGCTTCTCTGTACATACTGCTAATTTCTCAGTGAGTGTTGTTCCTGTAAGTCCCTGAGCACAATGTATTGTCCTCGACACAGATTACTTCAATATTCTTTCATCTAGCAATCACATTCACATTCCTAGCAATGTGTTTCTTTCTTTTGATATGAAAATCCTAGCAATGTTATTTCAATCAAATGTTTTTCATGTCATAGTTCCGTAATCAGCAATCAGAAACTTAATCATTGGCCAATGATTCTGTAAATATTTCTCAGAAGATGTACAGTATATTTCCTACACTAAACTGTCCAATGAATCCTAGGTTTACACCATAGATCTTTCAGCAAAATGCTCACAAAGCAAGAAACTCATAACAGCTGCTTCTCAATTCAATCACAATTCCATTACCAAATCTCATCATGCTGTTTACAGAATACAGATGGTACACTAGTATCATTTCAAACGATTACAACACATATTTTGCTTACTTGAAGTTAAAAAAAAAATCTGTTACTATTTCCGTTTCCTCTTGAAAGCAGAATGTAAGTTTACATTGTATTGGTCAATTCTGTCAAGCCTTGCAATGCACTCATTCATCCTCTTCAGAATGACCGGCATTGCAGCAATGTTGCTAGCAGTTTTGTCCCTAAAAGTTCGCAACTTTTGAAGCACCACTGGATTCGCTTCTGCAAGTGATTCCCCTTCACTCAACTCAACATCCTCTTGCAATTCTGCAAAAGTATAGTGTAAATATAGAATTGTTCCTCTGCTCAAAAGAAAAGTTTAAACCTTTGTCTCTAAGCATAGCAGACATTCAATTCTTTAAAAAAAAAAAAAAAACAACTTGACTTTCAAGGTCGCCCCAATAAAATACAAGGAAACGTGTCAGCAAAACTCAAGTCTCTACAACATCATGTGTGAGTGCAATCGAACAGGTGTGTGTGCATAGAGAAAATAACACTTCTAATATGAAGCTAACATTCCCAGACACTACAGATATGCAACTTGTAAGAGGAGTATATATTCCTCAAGAAATTTGGTTGAACCACTGAGAAATTACAGCAACAGCAAACTAAGACATCTAATGACTCTCCCATGTCTTAGGAAATTTTTCATTGACAAATTTGGACTTATATTCCATAGTAAACAGGAAATCTTGTTTTCCCCAGGAACATTTGTTACATAACTTGAAAGCACATAAAAGGAAATTCCTTTAAATTTTCTTATAAATACATTGATGAATAATGCTTCTGAACTTGGGAGGCTTGAGATTTTACAAACTTCAGATATTTTGTCTATCATGACTGCAAAACTGTACTGTCAAGAAAATCTTTTAAGGGCATTCTGCTGCATCAGCTTGGTAACAAGGCATAAGATGGTCCATTTACAAAGTTGATCAGATGTTTCAGCTCTCCACTAGGAACATTTTACATGACCCTTATAAGTCCTCTTTTACAGAAAACCGGCCTGTGGCATAGTTCAAACTATATAAAATCACCATAATAAAAGATAGAATGCAATCCCATCAACCTCCAAGAAGCCTTTGGATAACAAGAAGAGTTGCCTTGATCTTATAATCGTGTCGATTATCAAGTTATACATTTTTTATCCACTACAGTAAGTCAGTTCTTGAGTGAATATTTGAAAAACCAACTTGTCTCTCAAGCATAACCTAAATGTATATGTGATTGCCAGTGTGTTTCTGACGATTGTATTTTTAAGATGATAAGCACAAATAAGCATATGGAATGATACTTGTATTGGATAAATCCCTTAAATAGAAGCCTAAATATATGCTTTTGGAGCTATTTCCTCTGTGGAAAAGCTGGATAAGCCCCCAACGTTAAATAGTAACTAAGTCGGCAATGTGATCATCAGAGGACACTCAGAAGATTATCCTTTTGGAGATTGCAAGTCAAAGCAAGCATTGGAAAAAATACTCATATTAAAAAGCCCCTTGGAAAGAAAATCACTCACATGCTTCTGGAGCCACTCTGTGGATGTACTGTATAAGTCAGAAGTTCACTGAGTTGCGTTTGGAGCTATGCCACTGTCTGTTTTAGGATGCATAAAGCCCTTAAATAATTTAGTGATTTGCTCTTTAAGCTATGTTATTTGTGAGCTTATAACTAGTTGGCTTCAACCTTGAATCAATGGCAAATGCCAGTTGGACTTGGATGTAGAAACCAGATTACCTCCTAAATAACTCTGGCACCTCATAGAGAACCAACACAACAAGTTTCCTTAAGTCTCCCCTAGGCTCTTGAAAGGATCATGGTCATCTGTCTGTTTGGAGCTATGCCACTGAGTTGCTTTTGGAGCTATGTCACTGTCTGTTTTAGGATACATAAAGCCCTTAACTAATTTAGTGATTCGCTCTTGAAGCTATGTTATTTGTGAGCTTATAACTAGTTAGATTCAACCTTGAATCGATGACAAATCCCAGTTGGACTTGGATGTAGAAACCAGGTTGCGTCCTAAATAACCCTGGCACCTCATAGAGAACCAACACAACAAGTATTCTTAAGTCTCCCCTAGGCTCTTGAAAGGATCATTTGTTAACATCTTGGTTGGATGAGCTTAAACCGCATAACTAATAAGATAACCTTTCTTGATTCCCCAGCTGCCATTCTCGGATCTATGGTATTCCCCTCTTGGCCACATTCCTTTAACCAACAATTTGACATCAGTTCAAAAGGCCAATAACACATTAAGCACTGGTTATAAATTTAGTGCAATCCTTAGATGACAATAGTAGCGGGTAACAACTACAGCAAGGATGATGGTATATTCATTTGTTCGCTTCACATGACTGAGAGAAAATATTTTATTTACATCTGCCTAGGTGTTCATTTCTGTGGATGAACCTTTAATCAGGAAGCCTACACCCCATTTGAACTACCCAAACTTTACTACTTCCATTTTCAACTCAATGGGGCATGCTTCAGGGTGTTAATGTGGGCAATAATATCAGATGATAGTAACATCCACATTTAAAGCTTTTGTCTTCCTGTCAAATAAAAGAGGGTGCACACAACAATTCCGGGGAGGGGTTGTCAATTCTTTTGTTTGATTCATCCCCAGGCTGCTGTCTATTCATTGTTTGAGTTTAATTTCCCAGGGCTAACAAAACTTTGGATAATTTGCTTCGAATAGTTTTTTAAATGGTTTGAAATAGCACTCAATACCGATATGTACAGCCGATGATATGTCTGATAGCCTGATACGACGAACACGATAGTGTTATTGTTGATAAGATCGAGATGAAACAGCCGATTATTGCTGACTATAAAGCACAAAGACACATTACCAGGCCTCGTGTCCGTGTTGAACACTTGCCGGACAAGGAAACATGCCTCACACATACCCAACACGTGTCACAGCCCAACCATGTCCGGTCTAAATCGGGCCAAAAAAAACCGGACTTGGACATGGACCGGACACGGTTCCGGTACGGTTCAGCTGTAAAAATTTATTAAAAAAAAAGCGGAGGATGGCGTGGGTCACAGGTTTTGGACCCGTGCCCCCCCGTGACCCACGCCCCCTCCCCCCAACCCAGTGACCCATGCCCCCCCCCTCCCCGATAGTCCCCTCTCTCTCGCTGTTCTCTCCCCCCCCCCCCCCCCAATTCTTTCCTTTCTCTCTCTGATAGTCTTGGTGGCGCTCTCTCTCTCTCTTAAAAGAGAAGTTTTTTTAAAAAAAGGTCGGTGATGGCTCGGGAAGTGGACGATGGTGACCTCGCTGGATCTCTCTCTTCTAGTGACTGCTGCATAATTCTCGCAACAAAGACAACAACTCTTGAGGGATCTGTCTTCTTTCTTTTCACTAGATAGTATCTTCACCTCTTCTTGCTTAGGGCTTTTAAATTTGGGATTACTCTTTTGTAATGAACTAGGATTTTATAAATTGGGGATTTTTTTTTTTTATTAATGATAATTTTAATGAATCCATGTTGTTAATGTTGAGACTTAGGATTATTTTGTTGATGTTAACACTTAGGATCAGTTTTTTGGAACATTTTTGAATAAATACTTATTGTGGATGTTATTATTAATTTATTAGGAATTAAAACAGAATTAATTGTTTTGAACTTGTGACAAATGTAATTATTCATGAAGCATGAGTATCATTATTGAATGTTATTGCACCAAAAATCAGGACTTAGAAATAATTGTTTGATTTCTATTTCATTTCTCTATTTTTTTTCTATTCTGTTTTTCTTTTCAATTCTGGTATTTTTATTCTGTTTGTTTTAATTCTTCTTTTTCAAATTCTGTTTTTGTTTTACTTCTGGTTTTTCTTTAAATTCTGTTTTTATTCTTTTTTATTCTTTTTTAAATTCTGTTTTGTTTAATTCTTGTTTTTTGTTTAATTCTCCTTTTTGAAGAGAATAGAGACTTACTGTTTCAAAGCATGTTATTGTTTCAAATTTTCAATGATCATTTGTATGTATGATACGTCAATTTGATAATTCATAATAATAGTCGTATGTAGAATTGTAAAGAAATGTCTACTTCCGAAAGTTCCGTTAACAAGGTTGACGACAATAAACCCCTTTGGAAGTATATAACAAAAATTGAAAAATTAGGAACGGAGGGAGAAAATTGGCAATGAGAATGAAGTTATTGTCATGAGAATCTTAAAGGGTCATACTCAAGAGTTAAGGCATATCTCTTGCGTCAGTCCGGCGCCAGAATTAAAGTGTGGATCCGTCAAAGTTTCTCATTTGAATGAGATGAGGAAGGTGGTGGAGCAAGCGGAGTTGAGAGTGAAAGCTTTCATGGCTAGGCCCGTAGATTTGCCTACATACTCAAGTACCATACTGTCACATCCAAGTGAAGCAAAGAAGAGCAAAGGAGATAATATGGTGGATAATTCTTTTAATACGGAAGCGAGAGAGGAGTCACATGCAATTATTGCAAGGATGTACTATTCCGATGGGTTGCCATTTAATTTGGCAAGGAATCCGTATTATAACATGGCATTCACATATGTCGCCAACAATCTAATCTCGGTTATATCCCTCCTAGATACAACTCGTTGAGGACCTCTCTTTTGCAAAATGAAAAGGCTAATATAGAGAGGATGTTGGAACCTATCAACAACACTTGGAAGTCGAACAATGTCTCTTTTTGTAGTGATGGATGGCCGGATGCATAAAGAAGACCGATCATTAAATTCATTGTTGTCACCGAAAGTGGGCCTATGTCCTTATCCTCCGTGAATGTCGAGTGATTCACAAAGAGCAAGTTTTACATTATGAAAAAACTTATGGAGAAGGTTAGAGAGATTAGACATGAAAATGTGGTCCAAATCATAACCGATAATGCACAAGCTTGAAAAGTGGTGGGGTACATGTGGAGGTTATTATCTTCATGTATCTTGGACTCCTTGTGTGGTGCACACTTTAAATCTTATTCTCAAGAATATATGTGACAAAGATCACCAAAGCAAATGAGATAATCTTTGAAGTGCAATTAGATCACAAGGTCTTTGAAGATGCCACCATCATAAAGAATTTCATTATGAACAACTCTATGAGGCTTGCCATGTTCAATGACCACGTGCAGATAGAAGCTTCTTTTATCGCGGAGACAAGATTTGCCTTGGTTATCATCATGTTGAAGAGATTCAAGATTATCAAGAGGGGTCTTCAAAACTTGGTGCTATGTGAGAAATAGTCCTTGTATAAAGATGATGATGGAAAGGCAGAATACGTCAAGTGCAAAGTATTTGATGATAGGCGGTGGAACAAAATTAAATACATTATCTCATTCATCAATCCTATTTATGACGATACAGATAAAGCGTCTCTTCATTTAGTGTATGACATGTGGGATACGGTGATTGAGAAAGTGAAGAGTGTCATTTATCAGCATGAAAGAAAAGAGATGAGAAATCTTCTTTTTATGATGTGCATAAAATCTTGGTTGATCGGTGGACTAAAAGCATTACACCACTTTATTACTTGGCTCATTCATTAAACCCAAGGTAAAAATCTAGAATAAAAAAGTATACACTTTATTTGAATGTTTTTCTTATTTTCATTAATTATTTGAGTCAATCTATCACATTTTTCTTTACGTGAACATGTATTAGTCCCGAATGGCTTTTGGAGAGCAAAAATCGGGTGGCTCCTCATCAAAATGAAGAGATATCTAATGAAAGAACTAAATGTTTGAAGAAATACTTTCCCAACTCCGAGGAACAAAAGATAGTGAACAAGGAGTTTGCTAAATTCTCAATCGCTTTGGAGGCTTTTTCAGATCATGATTCTCTACGTGATAGAAGATTTATGGATCTAAACATTGGTGGGTTTTTTATGGGTCTTCTATTCCAATTTTACAAGTTTTGACTTTAAAGTTTCTTGGTCAACCATGTTCTTCGTCATGTTGTGAAAGGAATTAGAGTACATACTCATTTATTCATTCTTTAAAGCGGAACCAAATGACCCTAGAAAGAGCGAAAGACTTAGTTTATATGCAAAACAACCTCAGTCTTCTTTCTCGAAACACCCCACAATACAATGAAGGAGAAAAAGGATGTGAGATCTTGGTGGAGATGGATTCAAATCATTTGAGGGTCCCGGCATTCTAGAGGTTGCCGACCTTTCTCTTGATGATCCAGATTTGAAAGTGTTGTTATTCGTAGATGGAGATGAGGATGAGGCCATTGAAGTTGGTTCAAATTGAAAAAAGGCCTCGACATTTTTTTTTTATTTTGGTTGGTTCAATGTCTATCTAGTTGAATTATATTTTAAATATGTTTTTTATTAATATTGACTCTATGAGCTCTCTTTTTATTTTGGATGAATATGTATTTTGGATGGTTTAATGACTCTATAAGCTCTCTTTTGATTTTGAATGAATATGTAATAGTGAGAGTTTTAAGCTCTCTGTTGGATGAATATTTACTAGTGATGTGGGTCAATGGAAAATGGGTTTACTCTAACTAAATATTAATGTATGTTTTGTAGTTTATAATGTTGTAATTTTAATTGCTTGTTAGTTGTTATAAATGAATATGTTTATGACAAATTTATAATGGTTTGTGTTAGATTCTTAGTTGATATTGTAGTTTTGTGTAGAAGTTAATTGATATGTATATATAATATAATAAAAAAAATTATTGTTCCATCATGTCCCCGTATCCTATTTTTTTGAAATTTGTTGTGTCTCGTGTCTGTGTCCATGTCGTGTCCCGTGTTCGCGTTTGTGCATCATAGATTGCCGATATTGCTAATTTTGATACCAAAAATCTATGGTCAATACCAATACTGATACCGAAATTTCAGATTTTAAACCTTAGTCGTTTGCATTTTTGCTTCACAATAGGAGCAATATATGGATAATAATAAGCATCGTTTGCACTTGCAAATTGTTGGTGAGCGTTTGAAAATGTAGAGTCACTTTTCAGGTCTAGGGGCAATATGTGTATTCCATGTGACTCTATGAGTGGATCGCACTAATTTTACATGGTTAAGTGTGTTCACATAGGCATGACATGTTCCTATAGTTGGTACACAATCTATCAACAATTACAGTGCATTCTCAAGTATATTTAATTTTAGGTAGGTCATTCTTGATTGGTACACAAATCTATAGGCATGACTCAAGTATATGTATTCCCATAGTGGGACACAAATATGTCAACAATTATAAGTGTATTTTCAAGTATATTTAAAGTGCACTCTTTGTTGCAAATGTTAAGAAAATCAGTCCAATCATTCTCAAGTATATTTAATTTTGGGGAGGCCAATAGACCCCATCTATTCCAAGTTTCCAACATCACCTACATGGAGTAGTTCCCTACAATGATTAGGGTAGTTCCCTACAATGATAACTATGACAACTTTTCCTTCATCATATGATTTTAGGTGCATTATCTTTGAATACTGTCTTTTTAACCCCATATATTCTAAGGCCCTGCAACTCATCTAACCGAAACTAATATATTTCTACTTTAAGTTGCCAATATCAAATGAACATGGCATTAACTACGACTGATGTGATTAGAATTTGTGAGGACCAAACATGATTTATGAGGGTTATGTGGCTAGAATTTGTGAGGCGGTAAATTGCAACTAACCTAAGTCTAGAACAATTTTCTCTGTTTTCAAGGTTGGCCAAGGAAAAACAAGCATTCCTCTGTCACCAACTCAGTATGTCACATATAAGAACAGCGATTAGAGGACCACAAGTTCAATAAGTAGGCCACATTAAACTACAAAAGTCCTAACACTATAGCATGAGCAATAACATGAGTTAAGCAATTTCTTCAGTAATTTATCAGAGTCAATTAAATGGGGCAAGTAATACCAAGCTACAGAGAACCAACGCTCCCAATATAAAGGTAAACAACATTAGCCTGTTCTTCCTCAATTTTGATGTCAATAAAAGTAAATCTGGATAAATCAAGTGAAGTGGCATTTTACAACAAACATACTTTAAAAAATCGATGCTTCAAAAAAATTCATCATCTCCTCTTTTAAATCTCTCTAGCCTCTAAGGTTTCTATTGTCCAATATTTCTTTATCTTTCTGCAGCGATGTTATGTCTGTAACAGACTTTTGCATCAAGTGCAGAAAACACACCATATTCCCGTTATATCCCCTTCAAAACTTAGTGTTGTCTCCCTACAAAATAATCTGCTCTATCAGCATTTTCTAGGTTATATATGAGGCACATATTCTAAAAAAGCCTAAAGATTGCTGGGATCTCTGAATGACAAGCTGTCAACTCTAGAGAGTTAGCTATGTGCAACTTCGTTCCGATTGTAATGTAATTAACTTGCAACCAAAATTTACAGCAGACGTTATATTTGCTTGGTGCACCTTTGCTAGCAAATTAACTAGAGCCTTCAAACACCGCAGCAGATAAATTTCTTAGCGATTTCCTCTTTTCGTGTCTACTACACTTCTTAAGTACATCCATTAATCAAAGAAGCGTCTTTCTGCCATCAGTAACCAAACCACCAGGATTTTCCTAACAAAAAAAAATCTGTTTTTGAATCAAAATTTCCACAATTTCTTCATATCAATCAATAAAAATCGATTTATTTCACTTTATAATTATCTTTTACTTTCGTCTGCTGCTGAAGAGTCTTAATAGAAACTTAGCAATTAAACATATTAAAAAGACATATAATGGAACATTCTCTTAAAGATCATTAATCAAGAGGAAAAGCAAACCAAAGCCACATTAGAAATAAAAACAAGCTTCAAAAATGGCTGATGACATTGTAAAAAGGGATTGGAGAAGAGAACCCTAGAATCGTACCTGAGCTCAGATCGCCGCTCATTCCTGCTTGTGCGCTGCGCCCAGGTAAAGAAGACGAAGAAGTAAATTCAGATTCAATCTGAGGAATCACAGGTCTCTGAGCTACCAAATCAGAAGACAAGGCATCCAAGACTCGTTCAGGCATCGTTCGTCGAGACTCGAGGATCTTTTCAGCCATCGCCTTCACCTCTCTCTCAAGCTCTTCAATCTCCCTCTCCTCTCCCTCCTCCTCCTCCTCCTCCTCCTCATCTATCTCCTTCGATCTCCGCTTCCCTAGATCTAGGGCTAGGGGTTCTCTCTGCTCACCTCTCTCCATTGCTCCACTCTCTCTCCCCCTCTCCCCCGCTCTCTTCAAGGGATCACTCTAAAATGCGCCCAGGCGGAATTAGTACGTTAGGCTCAGCGCGGGACCCACTCTTGGTAGATTACACAGGCGGAACTTCTAACAGATGGTCTCTTAACTCTCTTGTCTCGGCTCTTCGCCGGCGAGGGGAAACTTGTCCTGATGATATGCTGCATGGAGTTAAACTTCACCTGCGGAATATTTGAACGATGAAGGTCTTGTTTCAGAAGTACGAGCCGCACAGAATAACACAGGACGAGGCCATTCACGTAATGGCCTAAAGGAAATGGAGGCTCCTCTGTCAACGTGGTTAGTTTTTATTGGTTGATCTGCTGTTGGGTATTCTGTCTTTTATAGTCAGGTATCACTTACTTGAAATTTGAACTGGCCTTTGGGTTGCATTTTTTTTTCGGCGGGCAGATTCGGGATCTTAAGAGGCTCAGTTCGGTGCGTTTTTTCTTGATATAAATGTCTTAGTCAGGCTGGGGAGATCCCACAATTCACTCTCACTTATTTATCAGCAACGATCTTATTTATATTTAATACCTACAGTCGACCAGAGTGGAAAGAGCTAAAAAGATTTGGAATTAAAATAGAGAGAGGAAAAAAGAGGTTAATTCCAACTTTTATATGAAACTCTCGCATTTTTATCAGTTAGTCATGTCTCACTGACAGTGTTGTTTGTGTTTGATGCACAAAATTAGCAACACTTGAAAGAGCTAGGAATTTTGTTGCAATTTCACTACAGCTACCTACTTTGCTTCATAATTAGAAAAAAAACTCTGCTTCATAATTTTTTTCGCTACAACTTCATCCACATCAGCATAAATTGATTTCTCCTAACCACCACTTCTTTATATATTTTCATTTTCTCTTTTACTCTTCCCCATCGGTCCCGATGTTTCTCTCTCTTCAACCCTAATCCCGATGCAGAGTAATCCATGCGTCGACCTGGGGTCTCGGGGGGCGGATCCCCCGGACTAATTTTTTTTTTAGAATCGACCTTTTACAGATCTCGTCTGTCCGTACTCGCAATGAGTTCTGTTTGTGTTTGTAATCGATGTGATTTATAGATTTGGAAAGTATAAAGCATGAATCCGTTATTGATAAATGGAGGGTCTGCTGATGATGGCTATGCTGATATAAGGGTTGTGACTCATGATCATTGTCCTCTGTGAGGATCGCGACTAAATAAAGACTCAAAATAAGGCATTTTTGTGTGGATTGCGATCATAATCACAGTCCTAATATAAAAGACAATGATCATAATTGCAATCCTAATAAAAAATTAAAAATATGGCATTTTTGTGAAACTACGATCATGGTCGCAGTCTAAAGAGGATTGTGATTTTAGAAACATGTTATTTTTATGAGAATTGCGAGAGAACTGCGATCATGATCGCAATCATATAAAAAGTGAGAAACACGGATTAATAAAGTGGATTGTGATCATGATCGCAGTCCTCAGAAATAAGATATTTTATGAGGACTGCGATCCTCAGAAATAGGGCATTTGTGAGGATTGTGATCCTCAGAAATAGGGCATTTTTTATGAGGACTGTGATCAAGATTGCAGTCCTCATAAATAAAGTTTTTTCCTTGAGGATTGCGATGGTCATAATCCTCTATATATCAGTTGTCCACATTTTCAAAGTGGTCCGCTTTTTCAGAGCAATTACTGCGGGACATTTGTGTCTTTTACCGCTGAGGAGCGCTTATACACTTGACACGTGGGCGCACATGGTTGGTTAAAAAAGAGGTGGTTGAAGCGAATAAAATTATGAAGTTGAGTTTTTTTCTAATTACAGTTCGACATAAGGGCTGTAGCGAAATCCCCAGATATATATATGCATATATGTATATCTATATATATATATAGAGAAAAATGTATATCAGCCCGCGGGCTGAGAGAACTCTCTCAGCCTGCGCTGACGTGGCTCAATTTTGCACCCCACTAACTTGCGACCCGCTTATCGAAAGAAGTTAAATTACCAAATACCCCTTATGAAAAGCTACTTTTTCGGTAAAAGACAGTGAATGCTGCTTCTTTAATTTTTTTTATCTGATTTGATATTTAATAATTTTTAATATAGTCGCAGTACTTATGAGAACTGCTACCACGGTCGCAGTCTTTTCTAAGGACTGCTACCAAGGTCGCAGTCTTTTTCTGAGGACTGCTACCAAGGTCGCAGTGTTTTTATGAGAACTGCTACCACGGTCGCAGTCTTTTTCTGAGGACTGCTACCAAGGTCGCAGTCTTTTTCTGAGAACTGCTATCATGGTCGCAGTGTTTTTATGAGAACTGCTACCACGGTCGCAGTCTTTTCTAAGGACTGCTACCATGGTCGCAGTCTTTTTCTGAGGACTGCTACCAAGGTCGCAGTCTTTTTCTGAGGACTGCTACCAAAATCTGCTACCACAGTCTTTTCTAAGGACTGCTACCATGGTCGCAGTCTTTTTCTGAGGACTGCTACTAAGGTCGCAGTCTTTTTCTGAGGACTGCTACCAAGGTCTGCTACCAAGGTCGCAGTCTTTTTCTGAGGACTGCTACCAAGGTCGGTAAAAAGTTGTGAGGGAGGGTATTTTTGGAAATTACAATGTTGAGGTGACTGGCATTAAATTGGGCGGGATTTTACAGGATTTTGCCCGCCAAAATTATTACAGATGTGGGGCGGTGATGTTGCCACGCCCGCAGGCTGAGAAAACTCTCTCAGCCCGCGGGCTGAGGTATAGTAAGCCCATATATATATGTGTGTGTGTGTATATATATATATATATGTATATATATATATATGTGTGTGTATATATGTATATATATATATGTGTGTGTGTATATGTATATATATATGTGTGTGTGTATATATGTGTGTATATATATATATATATGTGTATATATGTGTATATATATATATATGTGTGTGTGTGTGTGTGTGTGTGTGTGTGTGTGTGTATATATATAGAGAAAAATGTATATCAGCCCGCGGGCTGAGAGTACTCTCTCAGCCTGCGGTGACGTGGCTCAATTTGTCACATCACTGACTTGCGGCCCGCTTTTAGGAAGAAGTTAAATTACCAAATACCCCTTATGAAAAGCTACTTTTTCGGTAAAAGACAGTGAATGCTACTTTATTAAATCACGAAACTAATTTGAATGCTTCTTTAATTTTTTTATCTGATTTGATATTTAATGATTTTTAATATAGTCGCAGTACTTATGAGAACTGCTACCACGGTCGCAGTCTTTTCTAAGGACTGCTACCAAGGTCGCAGTCTTTTTCTGAGGACTGCTACCAAGGTCGCAGTGTTTTTATGAGAACTGCTACCACGGTCGCAGTCTTTTCTAAGGACTGCTACCAAGGTCGCAGTTTTTTCTGAGGACTGCTACCAAGGTCGCAGTGTTTTTATCAGAACTGCTACCACGGTCGCAGTCTTTTCTAAGGACTGCTACCAAGGTCGCAGTCTTTTTCTGAGGACTGCTACCAAGGTCGCAGTCTTTTTTTGAGGACTGCTACCATGGTCGCAGTCTTTTTCTGAGGACTGCTACCAAGGTCGGTAAAAAGTTGTAAGGGAGGGTATTTTCGGAAAATACAATGTTGAGGTGACTGGCATTAAATTGGGCGGGATTTTACAGGATTTTGTCCGCCAAAATTTTTACAGATGTGCGGCGGTGATGTTGCCACGCCCGCAGGCTGAGAAAACTCTCTCAGCCTGCAGGCTGAGGTACAGATTCCCCATATATATATATATATATATATATATATATATATATATATATATATATATATATATATATATATATATATATATAGTGAGTTGATCCCTTAAGAACGGTTCTCACGAATTCATGTGAGAACTTTCATGTGAGCCGTCGGATCTGATAGAGATCTAGTTTTATTTGATTTGATCTATCAGATCTGACGACCCACGTGAAAGTTCTCACAGAAATCCGTGAGAACCGTTCTTAGAAGATCAGCTCCCTATATATATATATATATATATATATATATATATATATATATATATATATATATATATATATATATATATATATATATATATATATAACTATCCCAGTTTTTAATCACCAAATTACCATAATCATATATTGTTATCTTTAAACATTCTAATAATCGCCAATAATTTGGACATTATCTCCTCTATTTATAGTAATCCACAGAAGCATGATAAGTTGATAATTCATTCCCAATATAATATCATATACGATGTTTTTGTCTGGCTTGACTCAAAACTGAAACTGCATGTTGTCTGTTTTATTTATAATACACTACATATACAGAAATTTCACAAATATGTTTTTTTTAATTAACTCTTCTAAATTATGAAATACAGATATATAAAATAAATCTCAAGGGTCCATCCATCATGCATCCCAATAAACGCCTTAACAAATAAACCCCTATCCTGGGGTTCTTTTGTAACTATATATTGCTCAGATTCAGCCGAGACTTCATTACTTGGGGTTCTACCTCAATATCATTATATCATCAATTTTCCTAGATATTAGGGAGCCGATGATTATTTTCTCTGCATCACTAGTTATCCCATCGGACTCTTTCAGTATCTAAGGCTCTATATCCTCCTATTCTCCCATTTAGAAAATAGAGAAAAACTACATTAAATTTCTCTCATATAATAATCCCACAATATAAAACAGATCTATATAGAAATTCTCTCAAAGTAATACTAAAATTCATAATCTTTTCATATAATGAATCTCTTATATTCTTTTCATCTGAATTTTCATTATTTCACAATCAAATTCTTAATAAGACTCTTCTGTTCTGATTTAACCTTGACTTGTTTGGTATTTCAATTATTTTCTTATTTCAGTGTCTTATGCCACTGGTAGCCTACACTAAGAGCTTACAACCCCAGAAAAACTCATTCGAATTAAGACATGCAGGTATAACCTCATCGAACGTAAGAAAATAATCAATATCATGTATTCAAGATTAATCATAATTGTAAGAACCCACTACCCTCCTTAGGACTACCCATATTCGATCATACATACAAGTATACACATAGTCAAACAGCAATTCTATTCCTTATATATGTCTATCTAAGGGCCTACTCCTCATGTCTAAACCTCAAATTCTAATAGCAACTGTAACGATCCCAGTTTTTAATCACCAAATTATCTTAAAATATATTATTATCCTTAAATATTCTGATAATCACCAATAATCTCGACAACATCTCCTCTATAATATGGAGTCTGCCCTGATACAACATTAAATTTCGGCTAACATCGACCTACTTATCAATTATGAAAGTACATCACTTAATCACAAATTAGATATATTAGTATTGACATTATCCCCTACAGACCAACAACAATTCTATTCCTCATATACGTCTATCTAACGATGTGGAAGTGTCGTTATAAGCATAATACCAGAAAAAGTGGTGGAATCGGATGGATGAGTTGGGAATTGAAATAGAGAGAAAGAAAAAGAGGTTAAGTCAAACATTTTTTATGGAATTAGTAACCTATAATTGAATGATTTTTCGGGTGGTTTTTGGAGTGGTTGGGCAAATTCCAGAATCATTATTACATGATAAAAATTTTCTTTAAAAGTTAATTGTGAAATTACTTGAATCAAGATTGTTTTTCCTTTTAATGGACAATGTCAAATTTTTCTCAAAAAAGAATGAGATAATATAAAGTTGATGTATAATTTGTTAGACAACATTATTCTTTGAGAATAGTATTTTTAGAAAAGTATTGGATATTGTTTCAAAATGATTTAAATTATTCTTAAAAAAGAGTCACTCTATAATTCTAAAATCATTAAATGTTGCTGAGAAATATTTATTTAAGTGTCTTAAAAATCAAAAATATTTCTAAACTAATTTACTCATTAACATTTAATAAAATTGAGAGTCGGATCAAGATTCTTGTTCGAAAAAATGAAAAAAATTGAGAGTCAGATGAAGATTAGGAAGATTAAATATAGGAAGAGAGATTCGAGAGCAGAGAGGGACTCAATAGACTGGGAGGAGGGAGGAAGTATCATAGAGGACCTTAAATCAAGAGGTAAAGAAGGATTTGGGAAGAGGTGTGGAGGTGGAGGTGGGGGTGGGGCGTGGTGGCGAGGGAAGGGGTGTCCACAGGTTAGGTTGGGTGCGGTGGGTTTTCATTTTCTTCAAACCCAGCCCATCATGTTTCGGGTCTGGTTCAAGTTTGAAGCAGTTTGGGCATGTTTAACAAATAATATACTATGTAAAATTATACTCAAACATATATATGCATAGATAAAGATATTGATGTTATAGAAAAAAAAATATGTATTATTATGTATATCCATATGCACATACATACGACATGCATATGTGTGTGTAGTGGTCACATTCTGACCCACCTGAGATTGTGACACGTGTCTATCGAACCTTCAAGGGATGCATGACACGTGGCCACTTCCAAAACATCAAATCCAAAGTTTTTGCCCAATTTGAATTTCAAGCGGATCGGGGAGCTAGAAGAAGAGATAATTTCGATTATGGGCAATCTCTATTTTTAAACCCAATCAGCATCCAAACGAGGCAGTTACCCCTCGGGGACAGTTCATCTTTATCTATAGCAAGGCACGGACTACCAGATAGAGATGGACTCTCCCCTATTTTGATTCAAACCTGGATGTTCAGCTCAACTGCCATCAAGATAAGAAACTTAAGTATTCAAATTGAGCGGGATTTTCTAGCCTTATCTTGTTGTAACGCCCCGATCCCGCAGGTACGGGGACTTTATGGCGACGTACATACGCGAGGTGAAGACACCCTCACGCGTACGTTAAGCCTCAGTACAGGACATAGCCTCCATATACACAAGAGTTCCAGCATTAAATAAGTACAAGAATACCTGCAGAAAGAGGTTAGTGATCATAACAGATAGGAAAACAGGGAGAAATAAGATAACAGGAATAAATCACAAAGATACTTATGACTGGTCTCGATGATGAGTCTCCTATGTGATCCAATGGACTATCTGACGGTATAATAACTCGGTTCTCCAACCTGGGCACGCAAACTCAGGGTCGTCAGAAAGCGACCTAATGAGTGATAAAATGAAGGAGGCAGTAATATATATTATAGTAATACAAACACGATACTAATATGTTGGCCCAAAGGCCTATCACCCTAGTTTTGATGATGATCAACTCATGAAGTTATGTTTACTAATGATCTTGTGTTTAATTAGTGACAGACTCCTTATCAAGATCTTAGTAGGTGTGGAGCTTCAACAAAGGATAAAATGTCAAGTTAGAAGCTAGCACCGGTCGATTCACGAGCCTATGCATCAAGACCACATCTAGAGATGAGCTCGGTGGATTGCATGTGGACCAAGTCAAGAAGATGAGAAGCCTTCAAGTGAAGACTTCAAGAAGATGAAGACTTGTGTCTAGGTATAAGATTTTGTTTTTGTTTTAGTTAAAATGAAAAGGATAGAATAGTTGGTGGATTGCTCAAGTCATATCACACACACACTCTTGATAGAATTGTTTTCATGATAAAAATTTCATTTCATAAAAGATTTTCTTGTTAAGAAAAGATTTTCATTGTGACAAGATTCTATTTGGTTCTTGGTATTTCAAGTTTACATATCTTATATCCAAAACCAAGTTTAGTGCTTTATGTCAAAAACTAGATATTTCATCTTGATTGTGTAGTGGATCATATCCATACACACTATGCTTTAAAGTATATCTTGTTTTTGTATTTGATGAAAATTTGGAAAAACATGTTGTTTTAGAAAAACAGTTTTTATTTTGAGCCAATATTTCCAAATTACAAAAAATAGTCAAATCTTTAATAACATGCCTTGATTTTGTGCAAGCATGTCTCTATATCATAAAACTATTTTTTGTAGGATTTCCAAGTATTTATGGGATTTTTTATTAAGCCAAAAAGACCAATCTTTAATCCCAAAATTTTCAAGTTCTGGCAGTTCTGATTTTTCAGAACTGACAGTGGCCGGTCGACCGGGTCGGTCGACCGGACGTGCACAGACGTGCACGCCTGTGTGCACTGGAGAACGGTCGACCGTGCCGGTCGACCGCTTCAGAGAGCTTTGCTCTCAGGAAATCTCGGTCGACCGGGCCGGTCGACCGACAGAGAGTTTACTCTCTCCTCCAGTTGCTCGGTCGACCGGGTCGGTCGACCGGAGGCTCCAACGGTCGGATTCTTGACCGTTGGCGGTCGACCGGACCGGTCGACCGGCAGTACTGACAGAGCCCAACGGTCAGATTTTTCTGGCCTCTATAAAAGGGGGTTTTGTCATTGTTTGAAGCTAAGATTTTAGGAGAGCTTTTGTTCAGTTATTTCCATTCTTTTAGCAGAGTTTTCTCGACAAAATAGAGTGCCAATATTTCCTATCAAAAGGGATTTTATCAAGAGAGTGTTTATTGTGATTTCTTGAGTTTTCCATCAAAGTTCTTTCCTTGATTTCTCACACTACACTTGAGCATCCATAGTTATATCTATCCTATAGGAGAGTGTTGTAGTGAGAATTTTGTTAGGTGATCAAGTGTTTAGATCACCAAGATCTTTCTTTGTATTTGAGGTAGCGGGCATGTTTTGAGTTCGGGTGCGGACTTGTTGTACGAGGTGCGGCCTCGACGAGCCAGTGGGCTTGTGGTGTGTAAGGGACTTTGGGAGTCCGAGGGCTTGTAGGTGTTGCGGCACCAAGGAGAGATCCGATTGGATCGTGCATAGTGGAAATCCTTCGTGTGTCGAAGGCGGGGATGTAGAGCAAGTGTGCTCGAACCTCGAAACAAACCCTTTGTGTTTGCGATTGCTCACTCTTGCTCTCTTTCTCTCTTTGCCTCTTTTATATCTTGCATTCAATTATTGTCTATCTTTATATGCTTGATATACCCTTGTGCTTAATTGTTATATAATTGCTTGGGATTGATTGTCTAACACTTGTATTCAACCAAGAGAGCCAACGCGGCACCTCAACCCATTCAAGGGGAATCTAGAGGAGTTTGTCCAGAGCCTCGCAAGGGGAATTCGGCAACACTCTTGTGTTATACATAAGTGTTTAATTAAAAGAAGTTTAATTTGGTCAACTTAGTTTTAATTCCGCATTATTTGTTCATAAGTGACCATTAGATTAGCCATCACCTATTCACCCCCCCTCTAGGTGATCTTACAATTGGTATCAGAGCTAGTGCTCTTGATATTGGGTCTAACAACCTAAGAGTTAAAGATCCTCTTTTAGGCTAATCACAAGATTTGTACACACACTATGGACTTCATGTCTCCACCCACCTTTGACATTCTTAACATCCAAATTTGGAAGGTTAAGATGTCTTTGTTCCTCAAAGGACTTGGCCTTAGTGTATATCTTGCCACAACTAATAAAGAATATTGCTTAAATGGTAAGAACATTGAGGCTAATGCAAAAGCCCTTCATGCTATTAAGTCAACCCTAAATGATGATTATTTATCTAGGGTTTCTAACGTTGATTCGGCTTTTGTAGCTTGGAACATCATCACCTCCCTTGGCGAAAAGGACCTATACTATGCAGGGAGCGATTCGGACGTTGGAAGCGACATCTCCAACGTATGCTATATGGTCCAAGGGGATAACCCCCTTGAGGTAAACTCCGAATCCGAGGATGAGGATGTTAATATGTCATATGATGAGCTTAATACTCTTTGTCAATTATTGCTTGAGAAATATGACATGATTAAAAAGAAAAATAAAAATTTGAAAAAGGAACTTGATTGCATGCATGTAGAACATGACTCTTTTAGAAGTAACATTGCATGTTTAGAAAAAGATAATAAAATTTTGAAAAAGAATTTTGATGCCATGCTTAATGATAAAGATTCTTTAGAAAATAAAATGGCATGCTTAGAAAAAGAAAATGAAGATTTGAAAAATGAGAATATTTCCTTAATGTCTAAATTGAATGTTTTATGTGAAGGAAATATGATTTTGAAAAATAAGATTGATTTGGTGGAAAAACAAAAGGAAGATGTTTTTCAAGAAAATAAATCTTTGAAAAGAAAAATTTGTGAAAAAGAAAAAGATTTTGTTTCACAAAAGAAAAGGAAAAGTGATTCTATATCTCATCATGCTTCTCATGCACACATTGATCAAAATGAGATTAAAATTTGGAAAATAAAATTGATAATTTGGGCTCTAATTTGAGCTCATGTGCATTCAATCATACTAGATTGGAATCCTTGTTTCAAAAGAAACAAGTTCCTCATACTTATGCACATCATCATCATGACCATGCTTATGATGCACATCATGCTCACACTCCCACTCATAAGTATGCTAAGGTGTACACATGTACACATTGTGGCCGCAAAGGTCATCTAAGAAAATTTTGTTATGAAAGGTTAAATGTTCTTATTTTTGATAAAAATAAAAATGCTTGGGTTCCTTACAAGACTAACCCCATAGGACCCAAGAAAGTATGGGTACCAAAATCCCCACCTTGTGTATTTGATGTAAGTGAGGAATCTCTCAAAACGTGAGAGATTTGGTGCCTTGATGGTGGGTGCATTTGAACTAAAATGACACATACTTGGAGCACCGCTATCAAGGAATTTTGGTGGGTCAACCACCATGCTAGGAGCTTTGGAGTTGGTAACGATTTCTAAACTCCTATTTCATTTTTGCACATGCTTTTAATTTCATGTAGCATGTTCATATTTTTTTTGGTACTTCATGTGGCATTTACATGCTTAAATGTAGAATGTGTCAAAACTTGCATTTATACATATATGAATAGTGAACTACAATTGACTCATATATATTTGAACTTCATGCTCATTTGTATCCACTATATGCATGTGTATAGGCTAGTTTTGATGATTCGGTCATTTATACTTGTTATGCCTATCTTTGATCTTACTTCATGTATATGTGTGTTTAATTCAAATCTAATAAATATACATGCATACCCCTTGAGTCATTTGTCTTCATGCAATATATATTGGACTCTTTTCATATTTGGGATATGTATGCGTATTGTTAGAATTGGATAAATCATACATATACCATGAAGATTAGTATTTTAAATAAATAATAATAAAAAAATGATTTTTCATTTATACAACAAAATGTGATTTATGATCTTTTTGAGCTTGAATGACTATTTTCATAAAGCATTGCTAAATACAAAATACTTTATGAAAATATATGATTTGTTTTAAAATGAAAAATAAGATTTTCATGAGATTCATGCTTCACTTTCTATTTTCATGAAAATACCATTTACATAACCTTTGAACACTCATCTTTTATGATAAAAGATAATTTTTGAGTTTTATGGACTATGAGTGCTTGAACTTTTATGTATTTAGTATTATTCATGGAAAACATTTGACTTTGTATTTTTTGAAGGATCTTTAACTAGTTTGTAAAAAAAATCCATTTAAACTAATTATCTATTCTTCAAATTGATTCACATGATCCTATTTGTAATCATATGGATAAATTCTTTTGTATTTTCAAAATTTATTTGATGCTTCATGATTTGAATATTAGTTTAAATGTTAGCATTTGTCAACACTTGGATTTATACTTATACACATTATAGATCACAAATAAATCTATATATGATTGGGTTTGAATGCTTATTTGTGCCCATTAGGTGTGTTAGTATAGCCTAAAGTTTTGATGATTATTACATTTTAAACTTGTATTCCCATTTCGGATTTATGCTATGATCGTGTGCTTTCATTTCATGTATATGTTTGTCTTGCCAAAACATTAAGATATACATGGATACCTCTTGAGTCGTTTGCCTTTCATGCAAATCTATATATAGACTCAAATGTATTTTAAGGATATGTATGTATACTTAATGTCTTGTCAAAACATACATATATCTTGAAATATAAATTTCTGTTTTTAATAAAATTTTGTAATTTTTCAATAAAATTTTTGTGATGGATTTCATGATTTCAAAATTTTAAGGAATATTGAGTTTTATTGCTATTTTTTCATGATACCATGTTCCACATAACACTAGCACACTCACTTCTTTTTGATATGGACTTTATGGATTCTAGAGTGTTTTTTAGTGCCTTGTGTTTCATTGATATTTCATGAAAAACTTTTGACTTATTCCTTGATTGAAGGATTCCGTACTAGTTGTTAAACACCTTCATTTAACTAGTTCGAATTCTTCATGTGGTAGATTATATGATATATACACTTAAGCTTAATTTTCAATTGGTATCATTAGATATTTTCAATTGGTATCAATTTGATTCATGTTGTATATACTCATATTTTATTCTTTCATGTATGTATGCATCTACTTCAATTGATATTATCTTTTCATACATATATGTGATCTTTTGTGCTTGATTTACACACGTATATTATATACTATATGTTTGCTTATCAAGATTTTGGTTTTAAAAAAAAAAATATATTTGATATGAACTTGTGCTTCGTATTGCCTATATGCAAGGAGAGCTTAACATCTCTCTTACATATAGATTCATGTTGAGTGTATTGTGTATTGAGGAGCTTAACATCTCTTCTTTATATGGTACACGTGTGTAGGGGGAGCTTCACATCTCCTCTTATGCATTACATAATATGTGTTATGTGAATTGGGGCTTATCATCCCTTCTTCATGTAATGCATATGTGTAGGGAAGTTAACTTAGCGTCTTCCTCTTCATGAATGTATATCGCATATAAATCTTATTGATTGACTTGATTTTACCCTCCTTGATTTTCTTATTTTTGACAAAAAGGGGAGAAAATTTGTTTGATGATTTGAACTTTGAACCCTTTGTTGATGATTGACAAAAAGGGGGAGAAGTATTTGAGTATATATGCATGTTTTCATTGCTTAAGGAGAAGGAGTAGTTGTCTTCCTTGTTAGTTATGCATATATGTTTTGTTATTTGCAAATAGGAGAAAAGATTTGATTTATGATTTCAATTGGTATTTGTACTCCTACTCTTTATGATTAAAAGTTGTTATTTTGAACATATGATATCAACATCAAATTTGTTTATATATTTTCAGAAAAGATTTGATTTATGATTTGATTTAAGATTTGATTTATGCTATGATTACATGTTCTATCTCCTACATTTGCATACATGTCATATGCTTCATTGCCATATCTTATTACTTTTGTCTATGCATGAGTTAAGGGGGAGCTTCTTTGAAGCTTTACTTTAATCCATGCATATATAACTCCATGAGTTTTGTCATCATCAAAAAGGGGGAGATTGTTGGCCCAAAGGCCTATCACCCTAGTTTTGATGATGATCAACTCATGAAGTTATGTTTACTAATGATCTTGTGTTTAATTAGTGACAGACTCCTTATCAAGATCTTAGTAGGTGTGGAGCTTCAACAAAGGATAAAATGTCAAGTTGGAAGCTAGCACCGGTCGATTCACGAGCCTATGCATCAAGACCACATCTAGAGATGAGCTCAGTGGATTGCATGTGGACCAAGTCAAGAAGATGAGAAGCCTTCAAGTGAAGACTTCAAGAAGATGAAAACTTGTGTCTAGGTATAAGATTTTGTTTTTGTTTTAGTTAAAATGAAAAGGATAGAATAGTTAGTGGATTGCTCAAGTCATATCACACACACACTCTTGATAGAATTGTTTTCATGATAAAAATTTCATTTCATAAAAGATTTTCTTGTTAAGAAAAGATTTTCATTGTGACAAGATTCTATTTGGTTCTTGGTATTTCAATTGTACATATCTTATATCCAAAACTAAGTTTAGTGCTTTATGTCAAAAACTAGATATTTCATCTTGATTGTGTAGTGGATCATATCCATACACACTATGCTTTAAAGTATATCTTGTTTTTGTATTTGATGAAAATTTGGAAAAACATGTTGTTTTAGAAAAACAGTTTTTATTTTGAGCCAATATTTCCAAATTACAAAAAATAGTCAAATCTTTAATAACATGCCTTGATTTTGTGCAAGCATGTCTCTATATCATAAAACTATTTTTTGTAGGATTTCTAAGTATTTATGGGATTTTTTATTAAGCCAAAAAGACCAATCTTTAATCCCAAAATTTTCAAGTTCTGGCAGTTCTGATTTTTCAGAACTGACAGTGGCCGGTCGACCGGGTCGGTCGACCGGACGTGCACAGACGTGCACGCCTGTGTGCACTGGAGAACGGTCGACCGTGCCGGTCGACCGCTTCAGAGAGCTTTGCTCTCAGGAAATCTCGGTCGACCGGGCCGGTCGACCGACAGAGAGTTTACTCTCTCCTCCAGTTGCTCGGTCGACCGGGTCGGTCGACCGGAGGCTCCAACGGTCGGATTCTTGACCGTTGGCGGTCGACCGGACCGGTCGACCGGCAGTACTGACAGAGCCCAACGGTCAGATTTTTCTGGCCTCTATAAAAGGGGGTTTTGTCATTGTTTGAAGCTAAGATTTTAGGAGAGCTTTTGTTCAGTTATTTCCATTCTTTTAGCAGAGTTTTCTCCACAAAATAGAGTGCCAATATTTCCTATCAAAAGGGATTTTATCAAGAGAGTGTTTATTGTGATTTCTTGAGTTTTCCATCAAAGTTCTTTCCTTGATTTCTCACACTACACTTGAGCATCCATAGTTATATCTATCCTATAGGAGAGTGCTGTAGTGAGAATTTTGTTAGGTGATCAAGTGTTTAGATCACCAAGATCTTTCTTTGTATTTGAGGTAGCGGGCAAGTGTGCTCGCGGTGTTTTGAGTTCGGGTGCGGACTTGTTGTACGAGGTGCGGCCTCGACGAGCCGGTGGGCTTGTGGTGTGTAAGGGACTTTGGGAGTCCGAGGGCTTGTAGGTGTTGCGGCACCAAGGAGAGATCCGATTGGATCGTGCATAGTGGAAATCCTTCGTGTGTCAAAGGCGGGGATGTAGAGCAAGTGTGCTCGAACCTCGAAACAAACCCTTTGTGTTTGCGATTGCTCACTCTTGCTCTCTTTCTCTCTTTGCCTCTTTTATATCTTGCATTCAATTATTGTCTATCTTTATATGCTTGATATACCCTTGTGCTTAATTGTTATATAATTGCTTGGGATTGATTGTCTAACACTTGTATTCAACCAAGAGAGCCAACGCGGCACCTCAACCCATTCAAGGGGAATCTAGAGGAGTTTGTCCAGAGCCTCGCAAGGGGAATTCGGCAACACTCTTGTGTTATACATAAGTGTTTAATTAAAAGAAGTTTAATTTGGTCAACTTAGTTTTAATTCCGCATTATTTGTTCATAAGTGACCATTAGATTAGCCATCACCTATTCACCCCCCCTCTAGGTGATCTTACATAATATATAATACATGACGTTGTAATAGTGATACCATATAATAAGCATATCATATGCAGTAGAAATATATAAACATGTCATCTTTTAATACCATCACTACTTAGCACGTTATCATCGGGTCATGTCTATAGTCGTATCCAATTTATCTAATAAGTAACGTTGTCTAGTGGTGACGTGATAGAAGTGAACATGCTAGTGGTGACGTGATAGAAGTAAACATGCAGATGGGCATATGCAAGATGACCATAATACGGTGTTGTGCATAGACAGTAATGATGTCTGAATATATGCAATGCTGGGTATACATATACATGAGTAGTATGCCACCACAGAAAGTGTAACATGTACCAGGTAAAGTAACAAAGTACACATGGAGCATGATAGCGGCTAAATGATCCGGTACAGAAACAAGTACACCTAAACAATAGAATACATGTATCAGGCAAGTCATGTTATAGGCAAGTCATGTTATTTATCCAATAGTAGCAATCAGTACCGCCTGCTATTTTAATCAATCTCTTCCAGTGTCCCATACCACTGGCAGTTCATACTGGAGCCCGCACTCCAGTCGAACCCATCCGGACATGGCCTACGGGTACCATTATCCAAACGAGAGAGTGACCAAATAACAAGTGTTCCCGACGTCACTATTGTGTATACTGTTTTATTATATTACTTGGAAACCAACTGGTCGAGGAGCTCTTGTCGGGTAGGTGTATCCCGTGCATACCCGGGACAACGGCCTTATCAGACCCCTGGCTGCTGAGACCAGGACCAGCCCGCTAAGGCTGTAACATGTAACGGGATCTCAATGAGCTAAAACAATAACGGGAAACATGAGCTCATGAGTAACAGACGGTAGCCAGCACTACCCCGTCCCCTGCAGTGGGACAAACAATGGATCCAGACATCCACCCGACAAGATCTAGTCAACCGTCAAGTCTCCCCCATACCCAAGTTCTCTTTATTATCTTTCACTATCCAGTATATCAGGAACAAGTATAGGATATGGTACATGTAACACGATAACATAACATGAGCTCTGTTGATAGCACAAAACACGATAACGGGAAACGGGAAACAATAGATGTAGGATTCCACATATCGCATATCAACAGCTCATGTATCCAGTAACGGGAATATCAATATCACAGGAAACAATCATATAACAGGAATACAGGGATAACATGGAACAATAATACATGTAACATGGTCGGTGATCCATATGACAAGACACAATACATGCATGTACAATCGTGCACAGAGCATATGTAACAGTGATGTGTGAACATGAGATAACTGTGTATCGAGCATCCATGTAACGATGATAACAATAATATGAAATGCGATAGTCCGTGCATTGGTATATCCGTGTACCAGTGGAACATATATGTGTAGCAATAATCTGTGTAATATCTCTGTGATAGTACATGTAATAACAGTGGTCAGTGTAGAATGTAATACCATGTCCAGTGAACTTACAGTATCCGTGTAATGATGATACCAGTGCATGAAATAACAGTGTCCAGCGGTCATGTCTAGTGACAGTGTAGTGTCATCGAGTATCTGTGGATCAGTATACATGTGATGATAGTTACCTAACTGTGATACAATACATGAAATAATAGTGTCCAAGAATATGGTGAAATAGTGGCCCGAGTGTCAGTGGCTGTGCAGGTATGATGACTATGTCCGAGTTGTCTCTTTCAGTATTTATTGTTATTCTTATTACATCACCTATATTTATATTAAATCAGGAAATACCTTACCATATTCTAGGTTCTTCCTATTACAATGAGTTTCCAATAATTACAAGTTAATAATTAATAGTTACCGTATTTTATCCAGAATCAAGATCTATCAATCAATTTCACTAAACATGGGAAAATATAATTTATAAAAGAAAAACACTCACAAACTAGTCATGGGAGGGTAGCTCTCTTTCCACGATCGCAACGGATCCAGAAGCGTCCAAATCGGAGTCCGGATGCTCCAGATATCGTCCGAATACTAAAACATAACAAAAAGGGTTAAATATGTAATAAAAATATCTTAAATGCAAATAATAAAAAGTAACAGGAGGTTTTCTGCAATTTTACCTTTAATGGTTTGGATGCGGGTTTGGGCTCATAACGGGTCGGGTTTCGATCTGATAACCCATAACTTAAATTAATGGGTAATGGGTTAACGGGGGTTTATGGGTTTAATACTTAACCCAATAGGGTTATTGGGTTTGGGTTCTACCCAAACCCAACAAAGGAAGCCACAGCAGCAGCAGCAGCAGCTGCTGCTGCTGCCGCACGGGCAAGCCGGCCAGCCTTGTTGGCCGGCGGCAAGGGGGCCCGCCGGCGGCGGGTCCCGGCCGCCGGCGGCGCGGCCGTAAGTCAGGCCGGGGGAGAGAGAGTGAGAGAGAGAGTGAGAGAGAGGGAGGGTTTGACAGAGAGGGAGAGATGGGGCAGGGGCTGGCCACCGCCGACACCGCCTCGCCGCCGGCGATTCTGCCCGCCGGCGGCTCCCAGGGAATGAGAGAGCGGGGGAGAGAAAGAGATGGAGAGAGAAGAAGAACAGGAAAAAGAGAAGAAGAGAAAAGAAAAGAAAAGAAGAAGAAAGACAGAAAAAGAAGAAAAAGAAGAAGGAAGGAGAAGAGGAGGGGACGGCCTCCGGTAGGGGGTCGCCGGCCACCGGCGGCGCGCCGGCCGTGGTGGCCCCTCAGAACACGCAGAGAGAGAGAGGAAGAGAGTGAGGAGAGAGAGAGGGGAGAGGGTTTTAAATAGGGAAATGGCGGTGGAGAAGTATCCAGAGAAGAGAAGAAGGGGAAAGAAAAAGAAAAGAAAAGAAAAAGATTTAAATAATTAAAATAATATTATTTAATTTGGTCTAAAATTTGACTAGCTCCGAACGGTACCCAAAAATTACAGAAAATAAAGAATATTAGCCTGAGACATAATATGAAAATGGTTTGAAGAAATTCAGTCCGGTTTGTAAGTTAAAAATCCTGAAAAGTTTCACCGGTACCAGGCGACACCGATTTGGCCGGATTTTCGATAAATTCAGAAAAATCTCAAAAAATACCCTAGCATAGATCATATGATTCTAAGATACATGTTGAAAGCGGATTCTTAAAATACAACTCCATTTGTGTATTAAAAATCGGAGAGCCGATTATCGGTATCGGTCGACACCGACTACGGAGATTTTCCAAATTAATCCAAAAAAATTCCAGAAAATTCAGGAAAAATCTAAAATATTAGAAAATAATATTTGAAACTGAAATCGGCTCAAGCTGACTATCAGAAAGGTCAAATCAACATTATACGTCGTATCGCGTACTGATACTGTGATACGTACATCAGGGATCAGGGGGTTACACTTGTTGATATGATCTGTATAAATAACAGATCCCTCCCATCGTGGATAGAGAGGATCATTTGAATTCAGAAACTCTAGCATACCAGAGAAGCCCACTGCACCATTGTTATAGTGAAATTCTCCTCTCTCTATGTATAATTTTTTTCTTTCAGATTTTTCACGTAAACTATGTGTGTTTGCGATTGCTTTCTGTGATTTGATTATACCCACTCCATTATTTTAGTACGTGGATTGATTCCTTAGGAATTTACCCACAGCATTTGGGACTTTCATTTAGAGATACTTGAGACCATACCCTTGAGATCTCTCCATCAATATCCTAACCATTCCACAAAATATCCTCGCACAATAGTCATGGCTCACAGAAGCGCCACCCGACATGACGTCAATGCTACTGACGAATTTGATCCATCGGCCCTCTCCTGCGGATAACTCGTCCAGATGTTAATCGACCTGCAATGATGGCTGGACGAGCCCCAAGCGAAGGTCAATCGCGAATGAGAACTAGTCGTCATCCATCGCTATTTCACAGAACGTGAGCTTGAGGCGGTAACACAGGTTGATCATCAGCTGCTCACGCAGATAAAGGTCTGCGGAGGTACAATAGCGAGTAATTGAGCGGGCACCTAGGAGACGCAGGTGGACTCCTTCCTCGAGGTCAACTAACACCTAACACCTCCGAACGACCTATGTTTCAAGGTAAACAAAATGTGCTCCAAAGTAACTGTTTCACATGAGGATCTCGAAGGCCCTCAAGCTGACAGCTCGAGAAAACGCGCGAGGGGACATTAGGGCCTAACTCTCAAGAAGGACGCTCTATTGAAAACAGGGAAGACTGAGGACCCTACCGCCTTCACCCCTCTGAAGCTCTCGATTGACTAGATCTTTCATATCATCAAGCATCAGTTGTGATTGAAACTCCCTGAGACAGCCAAGCATGACCCAGACTTTCTGGAAGCAGGATGTTGTTCCTTTCACGGCAGTCGGGGACACGCCACCATGCATTGCTGGGCCCTCAAATGATAACTCGAGGACCTAGTTTGATGTGGACATTTGGACGAGTTCATCCTCGACTTGGAGGAAGATCCAGAAGTCGGAGAGGCTCCAGCCAAGATGGTCGACTGAAACGCTCGCTCTTTAACACCATTCAGGATGAGAAGACCATCGTCAGACAATATGCTACCCACCCGAAGCAATATCACATGTAAAGCTGCGTAACATTCAATAAAATTATTTAAACTTTTTATTTTCATGCTCAATATCTTCTCCAGGTACGACAAGCACGCTCGACAACCTATATCGGGTCCTACACTGATGGCTATGAGGGAAAAACAAACCCCCGCAGCTACCCCTCGGGAGCCCCCTGAAAGATGGAGGCTCACCCATAATGACTGCTCGAAGTCAGCCTAGACAGGTTTTCTCCTTGACGGCCACTCGAGGGAGTCAACAGCCTATATTAGGTCCTATCCTGACGGCTATGAGAGAAAAAAGCCCCTGCGGATATCCCTCGGAGAGCCCCATTAAAGATGGAGATCGCCCAAAAGGACTGCTTGGAGTCAGTCTAGACATGTGTTCATCTTGACGACCACTCGAGTGAGTTAACATCCTATATCGGGTCCTACTCTAATGGCTCAAGGGAAAAAAGCCCCCTGCTATCCCTTAGGGAGCCCCCTGAAAGATGGAGGCTCACCCACAATAATTGCTCGGAGTCAGCCAAGATAGTTATTCATCTTGATGGCTATTGAGTGAATCAGCAACCTATATCGGGTCTATCCTGACGACTACAATGGAAAAACAACCCACGTGGCTATCCCTTGGGGAGCCCCCTGAAAGATGGACGCTTACCCATAATGACTGCTCGGAGTCAGCTTAGACATATTTTCATCTTGACTGCCACTCGAGTGAGTCAATAGCTTATATCGGGTCCTATCCTGATGGCTATGAGGGAAAAACAGTCCCCGTGGCTATTCCTCGGGGAGCCCCCTAAAAGATGGAGGCTCGCCCACAAGGACTGCTCGGAGTCAGCCTAGATAGGTGTTCACCTTGACGGCTACTCGAGTGAGTCAATAGCCTATATCGGGCCCTACCCTGATGGCTACAAGGGAAAAACAGTCCCCACGGCTATCCCTTGGGGAGCCCCCTGAAAGATGGAGGCTCATCCACAAGGACCGCTCGGAGTCAGCCTAGACAAGTGTTCATCTTGACAGTCACTCGAGTGAGTCAACAGCCTATATCGGCTACCCTGATGACTATAAGGAAAAAATAGCACTTGCGGCTATCCCTCAGGGAGCCTCCTTGAAAGATGGAGGCTCGCCTATAATGACTGCGTAGAGTCAACCTAGACAAATGTTCACCTTGATGGCCATTCGAATTACTCAAAAGCCTATATCAGGTCCTACCCTGATAGCTATGAGGGAAAACTAGCTGATCGAAGGTAAACTGTGCACGAAAAGTTTGTATTTTGAAATTAGAAGTTAAAAGTGTGTGCTTTAACTTCCTCCATACTTCTGTTATAACATGATGGCTATACGAGTCGAATCCACAGGGAGAGGAGATGGTAGAAGCTTAGCCGATTGATTCACGTATGTGTTAACGGTTCTTCAATATTTCAAAGAAGCAAAAGAAAAGAAAACAAAAAGTAAAAAAAAGAAGAGTACAATGAAAACGAAGAAGAGAAAAACACAAAATAGTGGTTGTAAATTTGGGTTTTTAAACAAGATAAAAAGATAAAGAAAACTCATGGCTACTAACTATTAATGGCTCCACTAACATGCTTACCTCTTAATGATAGTTGCCTCACATGGATTCTTGGCCATCACTAGTCCTTGGCTTCAAGAGCTTTTCAAAATATGACCAATAAGATCACTCTAAACATCCAAACTCAATAAACAAGTTCAAGCTACAATTAAACTATCAAAACTAAATAGAGCAAGCGTGAAATAAAGTAATGTTAGCTTGTTAGAGAGTTAGATGTTAGAGTGTTATAATCCATCATTATGAGTCACTAATAGCTCTTGCAAGAGCAAGGCCAAGTAGAGGCTATTAGATTCATGTAGATTATTAAGTAAGGAGTTAGCAAGTTAGTGGTTAGTAGCTAGATGTCATAAAAAAAAATTAGCTATGCATGTAAGAGGTTAGAGAAAAAATAAATAGAGATAAAAAAAAAACCTTTCATAGAGGATCATCCTTCATTACAAGAACTATCACTTTCATCCTATGAATCACTCTCAGCACTTTTTCAAGATCTAAAAGAAAAGAAAAAACAAAAAAAGAAGAAAAGAACTAATCTACACTAAATAGAAGAAATCTACACTACTGCCCTTGTAACACCCCGAATTTTTAAACGTCGATTTAAAAATATAAATCTCGAATTATTATGTTAATTGAGTGTGTAATGAATTTTAATTTAATTTTGGGAATGTCAAGTGGTATATATGAATATACCTATACCATGATTATTATGTAACTAGTATTTTAATGTGATGATATACTAGTATTATACTTGAAATACATGTAATTACCAAGAAAATACATTCATGACAATTATATATATATATTTTTTGTTAGTGGAGGGAGTAGGTTTGCATAAGAGGGGAGATCAAGGGCCTAGATCTTCTTGATTTGGGAAAAGTGGACACTTGGATGAAAGGGGTGGCAAACTTGTAATATTTTAGGGTTTGGCTCTTGAATGAGCCAAGAGAATTTTTCATCTCTTCATCTTCATCTTGAGAGGATTCCTCCATGGAGAAGAAACCCTAGAAACCCAAATGAAAATCCCTCTTTATTCCTCATCTCTATTTCTTTCCCTTTCTTTTCCTCTCTTCTCTTTCCCCCTCTCCCTCCCTTGGGCACGGATCCGCGCGCGCAGGCCAAGGGACGGCCGGCGGCCGGCGTGCGAGGCCGGGAGGGCGGCCGTCGTGGAGGAGGTGCAAAAGCCTAATTTTTGTTGCTTTATACACCCTCTTTCCCCATGGTAAGTAGATCAAAACCCTAATTTATATCTCTCTTTGAGTTCTTCTAATCCTTCCCCTCTCTTTTCATGATGATGGCCGGCCATGGTACCGACGGCGAGGGGAAGCACGACCATGTCAAAGAGAAGAAAATCTAGGTGAGGGAGATTTCATCTAGATCTAAACCTATTTCATTTTCTCAATTTTCAGAGAAATCCTCATGATATATATAGTGATTAATTTATGTCATTTAAAGTAGCATTCAATCTACTTTTCCCCTATATTTTCTTGTAAAAATTTCTGGGCAAATCATCATCTTGAGCAAAGTAGAGAATCTTTCTAATATGTGCAGAAATCTGTTAAACAGAATACTCTGTAAATTCGGGCTCAGTTCATCAGTATGTTAGGGTTATATTATATCATATTATATACCGTTGAAAATACAATCAAGTCTACTTTCCAACGGTTCATACCATGTCCTAATCGGATATCTGTACCTCAAGTTACGACTAAAACATTGCATGTTGGTCAAACTGTCCTGCTGCAGAACTCACTCACAGCTGAAGAGTTTCTGTATATCTGAAATAGTTTAGTTAGATAAAACTGATCATGTAATATATCAATGGAAAGATAATGGAGTCTAGTTTCTAACAAATCTTTCTTTATTCTATTTCAATATGTAGAATGAGAGTTATTATAAAAACACCATTGGTTATCCGGAAAGACTGAACCATTAAAATATATTTAAGCAATGAGTTCATGACTAATGACCATTACTAAATCAAACTAATTATGGTATGTGATATATTGCCTAAGAGATATATAGAGCCATAAAACTCCACTTTTCAGTGGTTTATGTCGCATCCCGTTTGGATGTATGTGATAGAGGCTTTGTCGAAACACTACGAGTAAATTGAGGGACATTTGCCAGTGTTGAATGGTGGTTGTAAAAAGAATGATTCTTGTTGATATAAAAAGGCCCACAAACTCTTAATGTGTAGGAATTGAACTTCAAGTTCATTAATTTACAAAGTTAAATTATGCCCCTTTATGTCTAAAAGAGATATTGAGAACACGGAAGTTTCTCAATTAAATCTAAGCCCTCCTTCTTTTAAAATTTTGTATACAAAGAAGATGAGATTGTATTCCATATGTTTACACCTGTAATGCCTTGGTTGATACTCTAAGAAAGTTTAAGAGGTAGAAGAGCTGATAAAATCTCATGATCTTATAACAAAAGATTTAATTAAGCTATATCCAAAAGTTTGCAATTAGCAAAATATGAGTCATGGAAGCTTCAAAGGATATCTTGACCCTGCAAGGAAGATATAGTACGTTGGAACTCTCCCAACGCTCGTTTTGGACTATTCATTGTTTATTAAACAATCTCCTCTAACTTTCTTTTCAAGCTACCAAATTGCTAGGGGATCTCTATTAAGTAACAAGAGCAACCACGAATACTATAAGAGTATGATTTAATATACAACTTAAGTGTAGTCTAATTCCTTATGTACTCGCTTTGACACCTATTTGATAAGGTAATTATTTGGGTATGCCATATCATTCTGTATAGTTACATCATCCTCTAATTCTTTTGATCATCTACACTTGAACTCCTTCTAGGCGTGGGATTATATTGCAGTAGTGTTGTATGTATCATATGTACTAGGAAGCGAAATACTCATGTGACTCCTATACACCACTATTTTTCCTCCTAAATCGAGATTTTATACTTAAAGTCACAAACAGTGCACCTTAAAATGTGAGTATGATATGTGAAGCTTGAAAAGTGAAAATCTAATTGTAGAAAAACTTTTATAGTGAAATGATTCAATGGCTATTCAATGAGTGGGAAGGGCTCGAATTGTACATAGAGTAGTTGAGAAATTTGTTAAAGACTATTAGATCAGGTTATGGGCGAGTAACCCGTGTTTATTATCCTAAAGGATCTTTGCACATAATTACTAATTCTGATAAGTTGCGGCTATGTCTCTTCTAAATTGTTGTCATTTAGTCTTATTACAAATAATTGCACTACAAGTTGATGAAGTCTTTCTAATATTGTCCACCTTGTTTCCTCATACTGCATTAGACTGAGTCACTGAATTATCCGTGTCACAAAGTAAGGATATGATTTTTTCACAAGTAGGAGGGAAAAATTTATGATGGTTCCTTTATATGAATAATCAAGTTAGCCCGATGAACGATTGAAGGCCGTAAATACAAATTTAGATTTAGAAGCCAAGTATTCAATTATGATTATGAATACAACCATTAGGAATTAAGGAAGATAAGGCGAGACTACATCCGATAGCAAGAGTTAACCTTGTATATGCCAACTTAATTAAGTACCCTCGTACTCTAACTGTGGACATCTAAGCCCTTCTCAATTTTGCATGTAAAAAGGGGTCAGTTAGTTAGTGCAAGAATAAGAAGTAGATATGATGGCACAATCAGTGAAAACTATACTAGTGCACAAGTAAAAAGTTAAACTTCCAAAGGTACTAACTGAATGTGTCTATGGTCAAATGAATAAGCCTGAAGCTCTTAATGTAATCAAGTCATGTGGAACTAGAATGACTAATGAGATAGTATATGAATGATTGCCACAAATAACAACCAATGCATCATTACTCGAACCCAATATGTGGGTTGGTGACATAACACTTAATCACCTGAAAGGAGAACGGAAGAGCCAATAAACCCTTGATAAACTCGAAAATTGATATGAAATTTGATGATCATTTACACTTGCATACTGAACTTAAATCATTAAGTATTATACCTTGTGAATGCGCGTAAAAATGTTGATAAAAGGAATGTGAATGTTGTTAGAGTACAACTATTGAGCAATCATCTATAGTGAACAATTAGAGCAAATCAAAAACCTGATTGGTGGGCTAATCAACTCTATCAGTTAAACGATAAGATGTATGAAGGGTGGAGTATAGCTAAATGCAAGACTTACTCGTACAAATTAGGATTTATGTATTAAAAGTGTAATCAATGGTTAGACAAAATACTGAACGATTGATATTGATAATATTTGGTGTGTAAATTGATTGTTACATATGAATGATACTGAACTATAAATGTGATTAGGTGTAACATGAGGTATACAGTTATACATGCTCATACACATATGCAGTGAACCACATGAAGTTCTTCAGTAATAGGACTGATGAGCTGCAAAGCAAACCATAGTGTTTATTTGATATTCATATTGTTACTACACTAATTTTAGCTGCATGTAAATATAAGCATGTCTTTCGCTTTCTTGCTCATTGGAGGAAGGGGCCGGGCGGGAGCCGGTAGGAAAAGGAAGACGGCGTTATTGCATTATATACGTTCATATATCCGGAGGAAGGGACCCGTATTGCACGGGTGGAGTGCGAAGACGGTGCTATATACAGATATCCAGAGGAAGGGACCCGTATTGCACGGGCGGAGTGCGAAGACGGTGCTATATACAGATATCCGGAGGAAGGGACCCGTATTGCACGGGCGGAGTGCGAAGACGGTGTTATGATATACATATATTTGCATCTTTACAAATGACTGAGAATGAATGACTATGTGTGATACATAGGTGTGTGTGTGTGACACTAGGGGTATGTTGGATCGTATATGATAATGAAAACATCAGAATACAAATTTAGCTGATTGAAATGAAATACTGTAAATTTGTGTGTAAGTGTACAGGTTAATCCATGCATTACTTGGAGTGTGATGCGATATTTGTATTATGAGAAGTATGATATGATTAAATGTTATACAAGTACGTTTTGTGATGCATGTGTTATCTGAAAGCATGCACTATATATAAGATGGTGGGTGTGTGATTGGCGTGTCCATGCTTGATATCTGAATTACGTATGTGACACATACTATGGATGCATAAGAAGAATTTGATAATAAACTAAAATCACCGAGTTATTATTTTACAGAGCTTATAGACCTTGTACTGTGTGGCATAGAGTACAGAGAAATGTCATAAGAAATCAAGGACCAAAAGAGTCGGACCGTTCCCGAAGATTTTGGAGCCCAATTGTTTCATCATATGTTATTGATTCTCTGTTTCTCTTATTCATCCAGATTTACTCATTCACTCAAAAAAAAAATCATGCTTATTATTGATTATATTCATCATCCTCTGTTTTTCTTCTTTATCTCCTCACTGAGCTGTTGAGCTCACCCCCCCACAGATTATTATATTTTCAGGTCATGGTGGGGCGAAGACTCAATGTAAGCTTCCAAGCGCCTTGTTGGAAATCCTGTTGCATAGAGAAGCTTTAGAGTTATAATTTGTGTGATTGTAATTTAGTTCTTGTTGTATATGCTCATTATTCTAATTGACGTGTACTTATAGCAAGTGTTAGTATTGAATAGAGGAATAGTCTAAATCCATGTATTGTATGGAGATATGAGTTTGGTTATAATTATGATGAGTTGGAGTTTAAAGATGGTTTGGCATTATTATGTGGATACCGAGAGGGTTGCTCTCGAGCACTTAATTATTGAGTTTTCTTATAAAGAGGCCGGGTGAGCCGAATTGTATTTATGATTGCGTGGGCGATTGTTGAGTTGATTTATATGCTTGGATTGAGGATAAGTAGGCTGATGTTGGCCGAAATTTTTGTGATATGACATGTATCTGTGGTCATTCAGTAATTACAAAGGAGGTGCTGCTAAAATTTTCAGGAATATTGAAAATGAGTATGATAATATGTTGATCAATAGAGTTGTTCACGTAAATTGAGATTTTAGGAACTGGCACCGTTACAGCCCTCCTCCCAATTCTGCTCAACAAGGTAGTATTTATAGACCCAGGAGGGCTCTGGGAGACAAGATGGGGTCACACGTCGAAGATTGACGCATGGCTCAACCATATGGCCACGTTTGTATGGCTTATGGCCACGAAAACACGGCCATATCCTGACTGCGCGGCCAGCGTCGAAGCGTGCAGCCTGATACAGGTATGGGGCACCTGTACAACATGTTATTTTGTCATATTTTGCTTCCAGAAATAGCAGATTGGGCTTCAAAATCTTGAGCTTCTTTTAGGCTCTATACTCTTTTTCAAATCGAATTTTTCTTCAGTTGGTGGAACAGAAAAAGGAGTATATGAAGCAAAGTTGGGAATGAATTTTGTGGATAAGGTGTTTGAAAATTTGTCTCGGGGGAGGTGAATCCCCATTGAGTTTATGAAGAGTGAAAATTATTTTGAAAATTATGGTCATAGGATTGGGGTATGGGTCATATTGAGTCGAATAAACTCATTCCGGCCTATATGGCTGGTTCATGTTGCATATAGCCGGGTTGGAATTATCCGAGTCAAATGAGGTCGGGGTGAAAAATGAATTCATTTGGTTGGAAAAATTTTGGTTATCTTCCATTTATCACAACATTCACAAACAAGAAGAAAAAACAAACAAAGCAAACAAACAAAAGAAGAAAAACAAACAAGCTTATACTAGAGTTGAACTAAACCTAGATGACTCCTAAGTGGATGATTACCAGGGGGAGGTTATTACAGGAACTTGACTACAAGCTAATAGGCAAGGTTGGGGCAAAACTCAGTGGGAGGTATCCGTGCGTAAGCAATGGGCCTTAATTACGCTAAACCACTGAATCTTCGAGGCTTTACCTCTTAATTTCCAACCGTAGGCACCGATTTGGTAAGAGTCTGGTACTAACAACTTCCTCCTGAGACCAATCTCTTAATTAGTTTGAGATGTCCCTAGGGGCCAATGTCTAGCTAGTTTTATTTAAGCTTAAGTTATGTGAGTGGGGAGGTGATTTTGGGGTTAAAGGAGGGTAATGACTTTCTAACCTTATCTTATGTTTAGTTTTGCCCTTAATTTTTGATTCGTTCAAGTATGCAATATAGATAAAAATGAACACATAAAGCGAGTAAATCACCTACGTGTTTGTCCTAAATATATGCAATGCAATATGTACACCTTAGTCCAGATCACAACAACAGAACAAAATACAGTATTTTAAAATGACCCGGATGCAAATGTTTAAACCATTTTTAAAATATCCAATTACTGTATTTTAGTTCTTAATTATTACAGTGTACATATAATCTAAACAGAAAAATAGTAGCAGAATACATAGATATATGCAAATAGAAAGAACCCTGCAAAAGATAAGAACCAGAGCCCAGGACAAAGCCGTGTTTCCGCTGCCAAAAAGCCTGACCGCGGCAAAGTAGTGATAAACAACTCCATGCTTTCTTGAGAAGGGAAATATAGGGAATGTGGACTTCTATTGTTGTTAGATGCTGAAAATTTTTACTTGTATTTAGAAACAAAGAGAAGTTAACAAAAACGTAAAATCAAATCGTTCACATCCCCGGCAACGACGCTAAAATTTGATCGAAGGTAAACCATGCATGAAAAGTTTGTATTTTGAAATTAGAAGTTAAAAGTGGGTGCTTTGACTTCCTAAATACTTATGTTATAGCACGATGGCTATATGGGTCGAATCCACTGGGACAGGAGGTGATAGAAGCTTAACCGGTCGATTCACACGTGTGTTAACAATTCTTCAATATTTCAAAGAATCAAAAGAAAATAAAATAAAATGTGAAAAGAGAAGAGTACGATGAAAATGAAGAAGAGAAAAACATAGAAGAGTGGTTGTAAAATTTAGGTTATTAACATCCAAACTCAATAACATCCAAACTCAATAAACAAGTTCAAGGTACAACTAAACCACCAAAACTAAACTAGAGCAAATATGGAATAAAGTAATGTCAGCTTGTTAGAGAGTTAGATGTTAGAGTGTTAGAATCCATCATCATAAACCATCAATCGCTCTTAAAAGAGCAAGGCCAAGTTGAGGTTATTATATTCATGTGGATTATCATGTAAGGAGTTAGCAAGTTAGTGGTTAATAGTTAGACACTATGATAGAAAATTAGCTATCCATGTAAAAGATTAGAGAAGAAACAAATAGAGATAAAAGAAAAACTTTTCATTGAGTGTCACTCTCAATTACAGGAACTATCATTTTCATCAACACTTTTTCAAGATCTAAAAGAAAGAAAATACAAAAGTAAAAAAAAGAACTAATCTATACTAAAGAGAAGAAACCTATACTACTACCCTCCTCCCAATTCTGCTCAACAAGGTAGTATTTATAGACCCGGGGGGGCTCTGGGAGACAAGACGGGATTATGCGTCGATGGCTCGACGATAAGGCCGTGTTTGTGCGGCTTATGGCCGTGGAAATGTGATCATATCCTGGCCTCACGGCCATTGCCGAAGCGTGCAATGTGGTACAAGTATGGGGCACATGTACAAATGTTATTTTGTCATTTTCTGCTCCCAGAAATAGCAAATTGGGCTTCAAAGTCTTGGGCTTCTTCAAAGCTCTAAAAATCACCAAATAAATGAGAATTTGGGGCCTCTTCTTCATTTCAAGGCATGGATCTAGAGACACACAACAAAACCATTATAGATAGAATTTTATTCAGAATAAATGTGAAAATGTGGTATGAAACATGCATATTTGGAGACTAATCAATAGCCCCCGCGGCTATCCCTCGAGGAGTACCCTAAAAGATGGAGACTCGCCAACAAAAATTACTCGGAGTCAACCTAAACAGGTGTTCACCTTGACGGTCATTCGAGTGAGTCAACAACCTATATCAGGTCCTGCTCTGACGGCTATGAGAAAAAATAAGCCCCTGCGGTCATTTCTCGGGGAGCCCTCCTAAAAGATGGAGGCTCGCCTACAAGGACTACTAGGAGTCAGCCTAAACAGGTGTTAATCTTGATGGTCACTCGAGTGAGTTAAAGGCATGTATCGGGTCCTACCCTGGCGGTTATGAGGAAAAACAGCCCCCGCGGCTATCCCCTGGGAAGCCCCTCGAGATGGAAGCTCGCCCACAATGACTGCTCAGAATCAGCCTAGATAGGTGTTCATCTTAACGGCCACTCGAGTGAGTCAAACAGCCTATATCGAGTCCTATCCTGACAGCTACAAGGGAAAAATAGCCCCCGTGGCTATCCCTCGGGGAACCCCCTGAAAAATGGAGGCTCGCCCACAATGACTGCTCGGAATTAGCCTAGACAGGCGTTCACCTTGATGGCCACTCGAATGAGTCAACAGCCTATATTGGGTCCTACCCTGACGGTGACGGCTATGAGAAAAAAATAGCACCCGCAGCTAGCTCCCGGGGAGCCTCCTGAAAGATGGAGGCTCGCCCACAAGAACTACTCAGAGTCAGCCTAAACAGGTGTTCACCTTGAAAGCCACTCCAGTGAGTCAACAACCTATATCAAGTAGGTCTGTCAATGGGTTGGGTTTAGGGCGGTACGGATGGTACCAGACCCAACCTCGTTTACCCAAAGAGGTACCATACCCGCCCCGTTTGCCCGCGGGTCTAGAAAGTGAGTTTCCATACCCGGCCCCGTTGTTCCCACGTGTCCGGAACCGTTTACCCGAACACGTTGTACCCGCGGATCCAAGCCCATTTACCAGGACTCATTGTACCCACGAGTCCAGACCCGTTTACGAGGACTCGTAATAAAAAAACAAAAAGCACGATACAAAAATAAAAACAGTAACAAAAACATATTGCAACTAAAGTAAAATCAGAAACATAAACATACTGTAGCTAAACATGAGCAAAACAGAAACAGAAACATATGAGTTGAACAGTATTAGAAACATACAAAAACAGTAACATTGACACGTTTGAAACATATAAAAACAATAATTAACATGTTTAACTTGATACAAATAGAGAAACATTGACATGTTTAAAACAAAAACAATAACTATAGTACATGCTTCAATCTTCCACTCGATACAATTACACTCGATACAATTACAGAAACACAAACTTTTATGAAGTTTAACTTGATACAAATATAGAAATAGATGCACCAGCCTTGATACAAATACAGAGACAACTAACATGGTAAAGTTTAGTCATCAACAATGTTCCACTTTAAGACACACTAGAAATTCAACACAGTTTTCCACTTTGAGACATAACAGAAACATACTGCAGCTGAGGATACATCATGCATGCATTTTTTCATCTCTACCACCTGATAACAAGGAAATAATTTGTTGAACAACTATTAAGGAATGTGCTGAGAATCTAACCTAAATAGAAACTTGATGGTTGCAATTTGCAATTCTTCCTCCATTTTCTAAATAATTTTGAAACCACTAGATGAGCATATAAATCATAAGTTCTAATTGATGTCATTAACTGCTTGAACTCCTTATTCTAGTATGGGATTGGGAAAAATAATGAGTATTTCTTTACATGCTAAACAATAGTTAGTCATGCACATAGCAAGCAAGCAAGCAGAAGACATTTCTCAGAATAAACATCTATTAGTGAAGAAAAGAACAATGAACTGTAAAATGTTATACAAAAACATAATAATGTTTGAGATTTATTATTTCTGTCGAAATGCTATACAAAATTCATAAAAGAGATACTAGGAGGTTCTTTAGCAAATTAATGAAGCCAATCAATTAATGAGACTTACCAATACACATGCTTCAATTGTTATCCTTCCAATGCATTCTCTGTTATGAACTGCAAGTTCAACTAAGAGAAGGTAAACAAGAAAAAAAGTGGATAAATCTTAAGGGCAAACAAAGACATGGTTCTACTCTGTTCAGCAATTATGCATGTTATCTGAATCTTAAAACTTACCATTATAATCAAGAACCAAAAACGCTACTCGCGCATAGACATGGAGCTAGACATAGCGCTAGCAACATTTTCATCTAATTACAAACAAAAAAAAGTGTCATGGTTTTGATGTATCAATAATCATAAAATGTGCATAATGATTATGATTTTAAAAGCTTAGTTACTTCCCTCCTTGATTCAATCCAGTCATTCGTAGTTAATAATGCCTCTACTATATCTGAAAGTAAAGATGCACGCTCCTCAGTAATAACTCTTCTACCAATACTAAATGTTGATTCTGATGCAACGGTAGTAGCTGAAACAGCTAAGACATCACGAACCATCTTAGCTAAAGTAGGAAACTTTCGAGCATTAACTTTCCACCACTCCAAAATGTTAAAATTTTCATTCCTTAGGAAGACAGGTGATTGAGATTTTCCTGCACACAAAAATAAGGAATTAGATTTAGAAGTAAAGATATGCAAGGTGCTCAATTCTAATCCGCGGTAGCAATGGCTATGCGGGTCGTGATCCTCAGGGAGGGACTAGCGATGGAAGCGTTTAAGTAAGTTATCTCTTTTTTATTTATTTTTATTATTTATAATGGTATTTACAATGAAGTGGGAAGAAAAGAATTTGAAAAAATGTGGAAGATGTGGATCTAAACTAAAATTAGAAAAGAAAACTATAACACATACATACCTCTTCAACCTGCTTACCTTTGATCTGTTGCAACGACTTACCTTGTCTTGGAAGGCGTTCAAGTATGGCGTATAGGATCGTCCACCTTCGCAATCTACACTACAAAAAGAAAGACAAACTAAAGAGAAAGTTTGTTCATCTCCATAGGCCATCAAGGGCACTTCTTCGGCTAGGCAGTCTCGAAGCGACCAGTTCTCACGGTTTGCAAGTCATCAGAGAGAAAAACAATTAAATAAGAGTAGAAAAATAAAACAAGGATAAAACATGAATAAAAGAAATAAAACAAGAATAGACAAAGACAAACTTTGAGTCGATTCAATTAACAATGGAGGAAAAGTAAAACTTACACAGCTGTCACCTCAGTACAAGTATGAACTCCTTCCTCCATGAAAGCATCCTCTCCTCTCAGTTACAAAGATTACAGAAGAAAACGAAATAAAAACCTAATCTACATTACAAGTTAGCCTAAAACCCTAGATTTTTCTCTCTAGTTTTCTGTACGTCCTTCTCTGTTGCTCTGCAGGGGTATTTATAGGAGCTGGAAGAAGTAGAGTCCCAGTACAACTCTGTCTTGCAACTTGTTATCATGTTGATCACCGAATATGTCTTATCTTCGGATTGAATTGGAAAGTTTGATCAACATAAGAGTTGTAGGTCTTTCAGTCTTCTTTCTGGAGCATCTTGTATCATCGGATTTGAATATCTTTAGCAAAAGTTATGATCTGAATACTAAAACGTGTACAGTCTGAATCCGAATTTTTTTTGAATTTTTATCTTTGCACTCTTCTCCTTTTATCTTTAGGATTGTCTTGCAAGCAACTAGGGTCGAGTAGAAGTCCATCCCTTTACTCTTCTTTTAATATTTGCAACTTTTTCACTTTGTAATTGCAACTTTGGCATTTGATAATTGCAACTTTTCACTTGGGCTTGGACATGGGCTTTTGGGCTTCTTTTGGGCTTTATTCTTTATTTTTTTTTTATTACTCAAGGCATGCACACAATAAATAATAAAATATTAGTAAATGTGCAGAATTATAGGAATAAATATGAAAATGTGATGGTAAATGTAATGATAAATATGCACTTTTCACTACCAATCACACCCCCACACTTATCTTTTTGCTCGTCCTCGAGTAAAAATCAAAAAGAAAAAGAAAAACTAAACTGGCTAACTCACTTTCGTAGGAATTACGGTTGCACTTAGCACGTGCAACAAGCCGTTAAACCCCTAAGTTACCCTAGAGGACGAGTGTTGTCTCGTGAGGGTTTTCAGCGGATTACACCTACAAAATCCATAAAAAGGAAAATATTTGAAATATATTTGAAGAGACTAAGTAGTCTATAAGTTTAAGGATTATCATTTTTATTCATTCTTAACTTTGTCTTTATAAAGTAAATTGTTATCATTTTAGGTAAGGATCAAAATTGAATTTTTGTATAGTCTTTTTCGTTACCAAAATCATATGCATCCTTGTAACTTTGCTAGGAATTCCTTAACTTGGACTCTCATGCCTTTTTATTATTTTTATAACTTCATCTAATTTTCTTTCGTGTAAGTATCAAGGCTTCTTGAGGCCCTCATACCTAACTAATTGACTATTAGATGTGTTAATAAATTTTTTTTTTTATTTTTTAGCATGTATAACTCATCTAATTTTCTTTTGTGTAAGTATCAAGGCTTCTTGAGGCCCTCATACCTAACTAATTGACTAATAGATGTGTTAATACATGTATAATATTTCTCAGTTTTCTTAGGCTTTCTAATCCACCCATGTAGCGAACTTAAAGTCGGTGGCTCCCAAACCGGTAGGCTTTAGGGCACAGGTGAGAAAACACCCCGCGGACTCAAATTCGAGTGAACTAGGCCACAAAACTAAGGACTTTATTTTATTTAGAACTCACCTTTAGACGTGAATACTTATGCTTCTTGAGGCACATGTATCCAGTTTAATTGGTGATTGAATTTTTTTTTTATTTTAATAATTTTTTTATTGAGGTACAAGGGTCTTTGTCTTAGAATCCTAGATATGCATTAAGTATGCACATTTCATTAAGGTAAAAATTAAGACTAACTACTTATTCAATTTTTCCTCCTATACCTAAAAATTCAACAATTTATTTATTTTGATCAAGTTTTTAGAAATCCTAATCATGATTTTCCTAATTTTTAAGACTAACTTAGATTTCTTTCAAAAGATAAGTCAAAATATTGTCCTTTTTATATATATATATATATTTTTAAAAAATTTTATTAGCAAATTTTTTTTTTTGGTTAGTTTCTACCTATGTTAGTATGTTAGTAAAGCCTACCCCACACTTATCTCATGCATTGTCCTCAATGTATGAATGTATGCATGTATGCATGAAAAAGAAGAAGGGAGGTCAGAAGTTACCTCAAGGTGGTGGTTCCGGTGGTGGTCTAATTGGCCCAAGCGTTGCTACCCAATCAAGATAATATAGTATTTCACGGAGGAACCCACCAAAAATTTTTCTTGTATAACCCACTAAAATGTATGTATGATCATTTTTTTGCAATTTCACCCCATCAAATTTTCATAATTCATAATTATTTTCAGAGTCAATTGTGTCAACCGCCTTGTCCCAAAATGGAGTGTGAAAAGATGGAATGATTGACTTGGACGTCGTAAGTATGGGAACGAATACCGACTCAGGAAAGAAACTTAAATCAAGTAAGGGTTCAGGAGTCAGGCTAGGTTCAAGAAGTGGGTCCAAATCAATAAGTTAAAACTCAAGTCCACAATCATCTTCCCACAATGGAATGTGACTCAATATTGGTGATTCAAGTTCAGGAATGATAGGTGTGGGAATCAAAACTGACTCTAAAAGATTACCTAAGTTGGGTAACAAATAGGAGTCAATAATGATTCGGGAATTTGAACTTGATCACAGATTTGAGAATCTAGGTCACATATCTCATTGAGTTCAATATGATAAAAATGAGAACTTGCCAATTTATCCATAGGACTTTCAAAATTATAAAATTGGTCAAGTTCAATATGATCATCAAAAATGGGTGATTCAATTTCATGATGAATAGGCACAAGATCCAATGTTGACTCGGAAAAAGTAAAATCAGGTGAAGACACCGAAGTCATTATTGAATCAGGAAGTAGAATTGAATCACCAAATGGGAGATCATGATCATATTCATGCTCAAGTTCTATTTCAGGAAAGGAAGAACTTGCCAAACTATCAAAATTTGGAGTTTCGGCAAGTTCAAATGATGGTACTGAATTAGAATCTTGTTGTCCAAAGCAACGTGACTCTTCGACTCTAAGAGAGTGGTCAGCGATATCAGAAATGGCCGAACGGTGAGAACGTAAAGATTGAACCATCATATCTATATCATGATCACGGGCTAATCTAGCCTGAGTCATGGCTGCAAGCATCCTTTCATAGTTGATAGGTGCATCATGTTGTGATTGGACTTGAAAGGATGAAGTGTAATCTTGATGAAGTTGTGAGTCGGTGGACTCACGCATAATCATATCTGTGATTGATGGTAATTGTTGCTTGGACTCATACATACTCATCATTTCCTGGATAGATGGTAGTCTATTCTGACTGGGTGGATCTGAGTATGAATCTTGGGAATATTGTGGACAAGGTGGAGACGGAGGACAAGTCGGTTGAAAATTAGACTCGGGGGAATCAAAACCCCATGAACTCTGTGAAGAGTTGAAAGTATGAAAATTATGGTCATAAGATGGGGGGTATGGGTTATATTCATTCGGATAAGACCATTCCGGCACACTAGGTTGGTCAAAGTTGTGATATGCCGGGTTGGTAATATCCGAAAAATAGTTAGGTGTGTAATATGGATTAAAATTGGAAAAATTATTATTATATGCCATATCACACCAACACAACAAAGAAAAAGAAAACAAACAAATAAACAAACAAAAAAAAGAAAAAATTCTAACCTAAGTTAGGGTAGACCTATGACCTAGACGACTCCTAACTGGTTAGACTGTCCACGGGAGGTAAGGTGCAGACTTTGACCATAAGTTAATCAGCCAGGTCAGGGTAAGAGTGGTGGGAGGTTTTCCGTCAAAGACGTTCCTTAATTAAATAACCACCAATCTTCGGGCTTTCGGCCCTCAATCCCCTCGTAGACACTGATTTGGCAGGAGTCAACTTCCAGCACTGTTCCCCCTTAGGATAATCTCCTAATTGAGTCCGAGATGTCCCTAGGGCCAACGTCTACTAATTTTAAGTTAGGCTTGGGTTAGTGAGTGCTTGGGATATGATTTTTGGGCTAAGGAAGGGTGATGAAATCCCCACCTTATCTTGTTAATGGGTTATGCCCTTAGAATAAATTTGTGCAAGTGTACAAAATATGTAAATAAGATTCACTCAAAGCATCAACCAAGAGATGAGTCCTATTCTACATGCAATGCGAACGTACCTTGCTCCAGTACTCTTCAACAGTAAAATAAAGAAATTGAAAAGACACGTGCCTAATATGCAAACGTCTAATCAATTTTTTATCTTTATGAACAAATATTTTACTGTTGGTTAATTAGCAGTGTACAGGTTTACACAGAACAAATTGGAACAGAGCAGAAAACAAATCTTGCAATTTTTAGCAACCTGCAGAAATTGCAGTTAGTAGTTCACTACTAAGGCCGCGTTTCCGCGGCTATTGCCGCGGATCCGCGGCACTATAGTAGGCTCTGATGCTCTGCCTTCGAGGGCAGAGGCACAGAGTTGCTATATGTCCACTTTTGCTGTTATGTTTCTTGTTCTCCAAACCTGCAAACAGAAAGAATAAAAGAATTAGTTAATTTTTTTATTTAGAGAAAAACTTACCGTCCCTCCCCGGCAACGGCGCCAAAATTTTGATTGAGATTTTCCTGCACACAAAAATAAGGAATTAGATTTAGAAGTAAAGATATGCAAGGTGCTCAATTCTAATCCGCGGTAGCAATGGCTATGCGGGTGGTGATCCTCAGGGAGGGACTAGCGATGGAAGCATTTAAGTAAGTTATCTCTTTTTTATTTATTTTTATTATTTATAATGGTATTTACAATGAAGTGGGAAGAAAAGAATTTGGAAAGATGTGGAAGATGTGGATCTAAACTAAAATTAGAAAAGAAAACTATAACACATACATACCTCTTCAACCTGCTTACCTTTGATCTGTTGCAACGACTTACCTTGTCTTGGAAGGCGTTCAAGTATGGCGTATAGGATCGTCCACCTTCGCAATCTACACTACAAAAAGAAAAGACAAACTAAAGAGAAAGTTTGTTCATCTCCATAGGCCATCAAGGGCACTTCTTCGGCTAGGCAGTCTCGAAGCGACCAGTTCTCACGGTTTGCAAGTCATCAGAGAGAAAAACAATTAAACAAGAATAGAAAAATAAAACAAGGATAAAACATGAATAAAAGAAATAAAACAAGAATAGACAAAGACAAACTTCGAGTCGATTCAATTAACAATGGAGGAAAAGTAAAACTTACACAGCTGTCACCTCAGTACAAGTATGAACTCCTTCCTCCATGAAAGCATCATCTCCTCTCAGTTACAAAGATTACAGAAGAAAACGAAAATAAAAACTAACCTACATTACAAGTTAGCCTAAAACCCTAGATTTTTCTCTCTAGTTTTCTGTACGTCCTTCTCTGTTGCTCTGCAGGGTATTTATAGGAGCTGGAAGAAGTAGAGTCCCAGTACAACTCTGTCTTGCAACTTGTTATCATGTTGATCACCGAATATGTCTTATCTTCGGATTGAATTGGAAAGTTTGATCAACATAAGAGTTGTAGGTCTTTCAGTCTTCTTTCTGGAGCATCTTGTATCATCGGATTTGAATATCTTTAGCAAAAGTTATGATCTGAATACTAAACGTGTACAGTCTGAATCCGAATTTTTTTTGAATTTTTATCTTTGCACTCTTCTCCTTTTATCTTTAGGATTGTCTTGCAAGCAACTAGGGTTGAGTAGAAGTCCATCCCTTTACTCTTCTTTTAATATTTGCAACTTTTTCACTTTGTAATTGCAACTTTGACATTTGATAATTGCAACTTTTCACTTGGGCTTGGACATGGGCTTTTGGGCTTCTTTTGGGCTTTATTCTTTATTTTTTTTATTACTCAAGGCCTGCACACAATAAATAATAAAATATTAGTAAATGTGCAGAATTATAGGAATAAATATGAAAATGTGATAGTAAATGTAATGATAAATATGCACTTTTCACTACCAATCAACAGGCTCATCCAAGTACATATCCAACTCTGATTTTAATAGGCGATAATATTGGAAGAACGAGCATTTTTATACCACCTATCAAAGTCACTCAATTTGTCTTCTATTAATGAGCTATTACCACTGTCATTGTCTCCACCACTTTTCAATAAACTCATTGGAGGAGAAAGACTACCTCCATAATCCAAGTACATGCAACAAATACGTTACGATACCTTTCAATATAATGTCCAGCCTCTAAACCATAAATCTGCTCATAATAATAATTCACCAAATCTATTTTAAACCTTGGATCAAGTACCACAGCTAGCCAACACCAAACTACATTCTTTCCAATATTTTACAAACTTCTCCTCCATTGGACCAATCATTGTTCTTATAAATTCATGTGGACTATTTTTCTAATGTTTTAATTCAAGCTGAATAAGACAAATATCAGGAAAGAATATATTTGATGTTGGAAATTAGTACCGCTAAAATGACAAGTTGCATCATAAAAAAGTTTAAAGCAATCACGAACAACAACCACAACTTTCTAATCTTCTTCTAAAGGATTATGCTTATAATTTTTATCTATTTGCCTCAATCGCCCAAAAGCTTCCTTTAAAGTTATTGCAGTATAAGCATTTTAAAAGTTAAATTCCACCTAATTTGGACATCCATAGCAACTTTTTTATGACCCTTGAGCTTACATTGATTAAGTGCAGTTTCAAACTTTGCATAGCATAAGTTGATCTTTTCAAGTATCTTATAGTCTCCCGGATTTTTGTAAGAAGCCCATGAAAGTTTGCCAATCCATCTTGAACAACCAAGTTAAGAATGTGAGCACTACATCTAACATGATACAAGTCACCACTAAAGGAAGCAATGATTTGTCAAGAAGCCATGATTTCAAATGCTTGACCATAGAGTCATTAGCAGAGGCATTATCAACTACCATCGAAAACACTTTTTTAATCCAAATTCCATTCCAAGAACATTTCAGAAATAAATTTAAATAATGTTTCACCATCATGGGGCATGAAATTTCTCTATATGCAAGTATTTTCTTTTTCAAGTTGCCAAATATCATTGATAAAATGCACGGTCAAGCAAGCATATGCAAAATCTGAATGATCAGATATCCAAATATCAGTAGTGATAGCGACTCTATAAGAAAGTGAATCTAAATAACTAAAAGATTCTCCTTCTGTTCTTTATGCACATTCAACACACCAGATCTTAGAGAATTTCTACATCTAAGCTTGAAGTTTGGATTCAGTCCATTGCAAAAGTTTTCAAACCACTCTGAATCACTCATAGTAAAATGGATACTTTTCCTTGATGATCATTATTGCTAAATCCTTATTACTATTCTCTTAATCAAACTTTCAGTTCTGAATTTTAATGCCACTCTCCTTGATGTATTTAGAAACTTGAAGTATTTATTGCATTTGTTGTCCTGAGCACTGATGCTTTAACCAAAGACATGTGTTTAGGTGTTTTTTTTTAGATGGGTAGTTCCAGCAGTACCTTCATCCACAAATTTTTTTTTTGCAATGTTGCATTTTGCAATTCTTCCTCCATTTTTAGATCTTCTCGTGTAAAATCATCTCATATCTTCGAAGTAAAACTTTCTCTCTTTTTCTGATTATAGTCTTGAGATTGATCCTGAGCACTTCCTTTAGTCTCTAGGTTTACTTTGACTTCATTATCGCTTGTAGGCCTATTCTCGCTTAGTCCAGTTGCACTCGGGGTCGACATTATTTGTAAACCTGAAATTGCAAAAGATTTAGTCAATTAGTATATTAAGAAGAAATTTTCGTTTAGTATTAAGAAGAAATTTTGGTTCATAATTTATTATCATTTCTATAAAATATATCAAGATGTTCGTTGCAAAAGAGAGATATCGAAAATAAACTCTACCAAAACAGCTTAATAACTAGGTAAGTTCATGATACAAGAGAGTCAATTTGTCATATATACTAACATACTATTCTATGTAAATTATACTGATAATTTTCGTATTTTTTTGAAAGCAAAGAACCAATTCCTCAATTTCAGTGACCTTAAAATCCTCTTGAAGAACAGATTGCAAAGCAGATATAGTTGTCTGCAAAAACAAACATAAAAACTTGAATCAGCTGATAGGGAAACAATGAGGCACTAATTAAAAAAAAACTGCCAAAAGATTGCAGTGAAGGAGGTGGCGTGAGTGATGTTGGCTTTGGGCATATCATTAACATTTTCTTTTTGATAGTCACAATTTCAAAAAAAAAAGCCTGTCACAATTTCAACTTACTAAAATTAATTGATGCTTTATACCTGATTGCTTTTTTTTGGGTTAAGACACCGAATCTTGACCTGCATAACATAAAAAGAAGGAA
>JAVJIF010013428.1:0-102035 GCA_038442645.1 Agave tequilana | reverse complement strand
TCTTGGAATCTTTCCATCATTTTTCCATTTCTAATTTCTACCGTCCTTATACCAACTCAAGATATGGATAAACTGGTAGGGTAGCAGCAAGATAGATGTGATTCGCTATCATTATGTTCTAGTATTCTTTGACTCTGGTGCATCACCTGGTCTTATATTGAATGGTTCTTCAGCTCGCATTTCTATTCTTGTACTTATGGATATATCACGGGAAATCAGCACAGCAAGTGGAGCAGTCATCACTTATATAATCAGACAGAACATATCATTACATAAGGAATATCGGTATGGAGCAGTATTTCAGATTTAGGGCTTCTGCCAGACAGAGTTATGGAGACAGCATTCGGGACTCGTTTCGATTATTGCGATTCTGATCGTGTTCTCAGAGCCACCAGCTTCTAGCAGTTTTATGGATTTGATGGACTACGGACCCTGCTAGCCTCGCCAAGCGAGGGTTGTGTTCTAGTCACCGTGGACCTAACCGGGTGTGGGCTTCGCTGCACCCTGGTGCTTAGCATTTAGCGTTGTGTTACGCGCTGGCTTCACTCCGTGAGCTCCGCCAAGTGCGAGCCTCGCAGAGCGTTAGCTCCGCCGCACCTAATGCTTAACGCCTGAGATGTGTTACGCGATGGTCTCACCTAGGCTTGGTTCCGTCTGTGGCTAGTCCCTTCAGTGCTTAGCACTCTAGCCGTTCTCGGACTTCTTCTGCCTTGTATGTTTTCATGGATTGTTGGACAGGATTTTCTCACTGTATCTGAGCTATTACCATGATCCGTTTGAATGATCCATTCGGCCAACCTTGCAGAGATTGAGTATTCTTTAATGTTTCATGTGCAGTCGGGTTGTCATTCAGAAGTCAGTATTCAGAATTCTTTATGGTTATTCTATATTCTCGGTTATGCCTTTCAGAGATTGCAATGCCCAGTATTCAGGAATTCTTAATTATTGGTCTTTTTGATTCATGCTCAGTATTATCGGGGTTTTTTTTATCTTCAGTATTCTGGGTTATTCTCAGAGAAGTAGTGTGTATGCAGTATCGGTAATTCTACTATAGATTCTTTGTCAAGGACAGCTTCATGCCATGCGGGACTTTATATTATATTATGGATTTCTATGGATTTTCAGAGATTTATATTATAGATTTCAGCACTATGGATTTCTAGGGATTCTATCAGCTTTGCTTCGCAGTCCGAAAGAGCAGACGTCAGTTCAGTATTATTATGACACCGTCAGAGGATATATATGGCAGTAGTGCAGAGATGTCTCAGTCTTGGGTTTATCGTTCAGCCAATTAGTGGGTATTCCCCTCAGTTAACTCATATCTTGATTGGTATAAATCCTCATTCCTATTCCTTCCGTGTTCATCCTCCCCTTATCGAAATTTCGAGACGAAATTTTTGTAAGGTGGATGGAATGTAACACCCCGTTCCCGGAATACGTACGTAGATACGTATTCTGATTTTCTAACATATTTCTTTGATTTATCTTATATTTGTTTTTGTTTTATGATTATTAGTGTGATCGTTTTGTGTTGGATTTGGATTCGTGGACTCGGAGTCAGCCCTAGTCTGAGCCGGGGACCCGAACCTAGTGCTTCGCTCGATTGGCCTTTCTACTAATCCGATTTTACCGATTTCAGTTTTAAATATCGTTTTCCAATATTTAGATTTTTCATGATTTTTGGAATTTTTCAGAATTATTTGCAAAATCTCCAAAACTGGTGTCGGTCGGTATCGCTGACTGATTCCCAGATTTTTAGTTTTCAAATGGGATTGAATTTTCAAAAACGGCTTTCAAGTTACTTCTTAGAATTTCATTTTCTATCTAAATTCATTTTTCAAGATTTTTCAGAATTTATCGAAAATTCACCGGTTTTGGTGTCGGCCGGTACCGCCGGAAGATTCCAGGATTTTAATTTGAAATCTACATTGAATTTCTCAAATCCGATTTCACCGAGCATCTTAAAATATTATTTTCTATTTTTGAGAATTTTTCGGAAAGATTTTGAAACAGTCGAATTTTTACCCTATTTTAATAATATTATTTTAATTCCTCTTTCTCCATTTCTTTTCCTTTTTCCCTTTTCAAAGTCAAACCTGACATCCCACTCCCCCCAATCACATCAGCACCAACCCCCATCACATCAATCCCCATTTTAAATAAATAAACCTCCCCTTTATTTATTTTCAATCTTCTTTTTATTTCCTTTTCTTTTTATTTTCCTTTTCTTTTCTTTTTTCTTCTCTTCTTCTTCCCTCTTCTGCGAGCCCGACCACCGACCCGCCACTTCCTCCTTCAGATCCGGCGCCGCCGGCGCGTCGCCGGCGGCAGGGCGCGGCCAGGGGGCCAGGAGGCCCCCTGTGCGCGGCTTGGAGGGGGGCAGCAGCCCCTTCCCTTCTTCCTTTTGGGGTGGCCGGAGCCACCCCAGGGCCTGCGCCGGCCATGGCGGCCGGCGCCGCCTCTGGTTCCATCCCCTAGCCGCGCAAGCGCGGCCAGGTCGGGGAGGCCACGGCCTGGCTGAGCCAGGCCGCGCGCTCAGAGGGGGCAGCAGCCCCTCTGCCCCCTTCCTCCTCTCTCCCCTTGGGGTGGCCGGCGGGGTCACCCCTGGCCGGCGGCCCTCCGGTGGCCGCCGGCGCCGCCTCTGCAGGGCCGCGGCCAGGCCACCCTGGCCTGGCCGTGGGCTTTTGGGTGAGGGGGCAGCAGCCCCCTCCTGCTCCCCCTCTCTCTCCCTCCTGTACTCTCTCTCTCTCCTCTTTCTCTCTCTTTCCTTCTCTCTCTCTCTTCCTCTCTCTCCTCTCTCTACAATTCCTCTCCCTCTCTCTCCTCAGTTTCTCTCTCTAACTCCTCCCTAGACCATCTCTAAAATCTCCACTTTCTCTCTAAATAGTTCTCTCTCTAGGCTTTCTATCTACTTTCTCTCTCTCTAAAATTACTCTCAAGACTTTCTCTCTCTAGACTTTCTCTCTAAACCACTCTTTCTCTCTCCTCTTTCTCTCTCTAAAAACAATAAATAATATATTTTAATATATGGATTGGTCTTGTGCTCGGATTTTTGGTGTTTCGGGATTTCTCGCGGTTTTCGGTATTGAGGCGAGTACAGTTATTTTTAGCATGCATTTATTTTATCATTATGCGAGTATATCTTGTGTTGTTATATATACCATGCTATATGTGATATGTGATACCGGATACCAGTACTTGCCATGTTATAGATGATACTGATACTTACCATGCTATATTTGACATATGATGCCGATACCAGTACTTATCATGCTGTATTTGACATATGGTACCTGACACCGGTATTTGCCTTGCCATATTTGATACATGATATATGATACCGACACTTGCCATGCTGTAGTTGATGCATGATATATAACACTGATACTTGCCATGCTATATGTGACACCTGATACTGATACTTGCCATGCTATATATGACATGTGATACCTGACCCCGGTACTTGTCTTGCTACACTTATCACTTTATATTAGACATTGATTCTTGATATGTCACACTTGACACCTGCTCCTGACACCCGGTATATGATATGCTTTCATGTGGTATAAATACCTAGACCTGACATCATGACCCTTGACCGGACATTACTACCCCTGATACCTGTATGACATATTCATGATTATCACTGTTACGGGGACATGACATGATTATTATATTATTATTACCAGATATTTGGTACTCCTGAGCTCCTGTATTCCTGTATACTTGACCCCCTGGAATAGGGAGGCTCCTGACATTACTCCTGATACTATACTCTTGTTGACCCCGTAATAGGATAACCATGAATATGGGTTTACTATGAATACTCTGTGGACATTATCACTGGATAAATTATAATAATTGGACAACTTACACCTGGTTTGGGGGAAACTGATGGGCCCTGATTAATCATGTTTATGGTGGTCTTATCGAGCCGCGCGTGGCCACATACTTGGATTCGACCTGGAGGCCACCAGGCGTTTCCGTGGGGTGTACTGGCACCCCTACTCCCTTGCCTGCCGGTTGTACCATAAGCCCCTAGGCCTATTCCTGTGGGAGCGGTGACAACCTATTCCTGTTCGGGCGTACAATAAGTCCCGGTACCTAGCGGTACGTTCCGGCTCAGCACGGATACTCCTTGACCGTTGTCCCGGGCATGCACGGGGCCCATCCGAAACATGGTTCATCGATCTTCATCAGTTTCCAATAACTTACTCTCCGGTCTGTATGTTGAGGTATGTGGGATGGGACACATACCGATGTATACAAATCAGATGAGTCTTAATAATTAATAATAACCTGCTCCTGATATTTGACCAGCTTTACTCTTGACCTACACTGCTCACCACTTATACTTGTGCTTCCATATTGTTTCATTATTATACTGATGTGAAGGAAAAGTCAGATTATATAAACTCAGATTACGGTGACGTGATGTATAGGGTATATATACGAGGGTTTCCTTGTTTGGATTATTCCTTCGACGTACTAACCTCACAGATCGGTAATATGGGCTTATATAACTGATTTCTTGTTGTTACTTTACTTACTGCCTTATTTCATGTCCATACTTGTTTATCGCGTGTTTAGTGTATTTATCACTTGTTTTCCATGTATGTCACATGTTTATGTTACTATACCCTCTACACCGTATTTCATGCATGCTTTCCGATTCAGATTTACTGATATACATGTATTTACTTGATCTCGGATTTACCGCCATTTCCTTTATGTTACTTGTCACTTCCTGTACCAGCGTGCCTGGACCACATCACTTGATCATGTACACGTGTGCCTGTATGCACGCCATCTGGCTTTATTCTTTGTACTCGCTGGGGTTGCTAACAACCCTGGATTCTCATGTCCAGATCCTAGAGTCTGGACCGTGGCGGCCTTGCTGTACCTGATCAGAGTAGCGCAGCGGGAGCGTGGATTAGTTGGTGCCTACCTGGACCCTCTTCCTTCCCGCCTCTTCTTGTTTGGCTCACGAGATTTTCATCTTGCCACTCGTGAATACTTTCCAGTATTTCATATTGTGCATCCTGCTTTTGTGTTCCATAGTGATCATATATTCTTCAGATATTATATCATGCCTTGTGATAACTGTGTACTGTTGTTATTATTGCTGGATTGTATATTACCACTATGCTTCCGTACTCTGACCCCTGCCTGTATTGATGCTTAGCGTATATACGTTAGGGTATTTTCGACCTTCGTATATACGTCGCAGTAACGTCTCCGTACCCTCCGGATCGGGGCGTTACACTCACCAGACGGAGCTGAGAACCTGACGGTCCCAATCACTTCTCTTTCGAGATAGTGAGAGACCGGAGGCTGAAGGACTGAAAGACCAAGAACGCTCGGAGTTTAAGCGCACTCTCAGTGGCTATCAGCCATCCCAGGAGTGGGCAGAAACCCAGAGTTCAACGACCACGAAGGGTCGGCCACGCATAGTATAAAGCAGTAAAACACAGATAAACATAAAATACATGGCGACCCGACAAAGCGGGGGAACCCAAATGGAGGCGAGAGCGAGGACACTCGCCTAAATCACCGGAATGCCGGAAAAGTCTGAAATCCATGGAACTCGCACACGCGCCATAAAATATGATATAAAATATTTAGAGAGAGAAAGTGAGGAGGAGAGAGAAAGAGTTAGAGAGAGAAAGAGAGAGGAAAACTAGAGAGAGAAGTATATGGAAGGAGAGAGTGCACAGGGAGACGCGGGTTTTGAGAATGAGACGCGGGAGTCGCAGACGGGGAGTCACAGACGCGGGAATCGCGTCGCAAAGGTGCCACAAACGCGGGATTCGAGACTCGCGTTCAAGTCAGGACACGAGAAGAACGCGGACGCGGTCATGGGTTCCGCGTCACGTTAGCATGAGAAGAACACAGACGCGGGCATTAGCTCCGCGTCGTGCAGACATGAAAGGGACACAGACGCGGGCATGGACTCCGCGTTGCGTCGGTACAAGAACGCGAAGGTCGCGTTTAAACGGATGCCAAGAACGCGAAGATCTGCGTTAAGGCGTTGCCTGGACGCGGGGGTGAGATCCGCGTCAGCAATATACAGAGAGGAGGAGGAGAGAGAAAGGGAAAGGTGCTTGCTTTGGTGGTGGTGTTATTTGGTGGAGGAGTTGGATTTTGATGGAGTAATGAAAAAGAAGGTTAAGGAGGTGATGTTTGGAGGTTGAAGTAGTGGAGATGGAGGTGGTGTTGTGATGGTGAAAGTGATGGTGGAAGTGAAGATGGTGGTGGAAAATAGTAGAGGTGATGGTGATGTTAGTTGTTGTCGTTGTAATCGTCACCGTAATGAGTACCAGAATAATCGCGAACGATTACCGGAATAATCATCGGAGATATTACCGACGAAGAAGAGCTCGGCCCCAATCCAATGGAGGTGGCCGGCCCTTGAGAAGATGATGGGATGGTGGTTTTGTGGAGAGGTTGTTGTGGTGGTGTTTTTGGAGAAGGTAAAGGAGAAGGTGGAGGCTTTGGTGGAGTTGTTGGAGTTTGTGGTGGTTTACATGGAGATGGAGGAGGAAGAAGATGAAGCTAAGGAGTTGGAGAAGTTGTAGTGGTTGTTGTTGTGGTGGAGATGAAGGAGGAGTTGGTGGTGGTTAAGTTTTGGTGAAGAGAAAAATGAAGTGGAAAGATGAAGGAAAGGTTTATATAGGATTTGGAATTGTGAAGGTGGTGTAAAAAAATGTTTAGAGAGGGGTTTTTTTATAAAATGGAGGGGTTAGGTGGCTCTTTGGCCGGCCATGGTGATGGGAGAGGAGTTTGAGTGGTTTTGGATATTTTGGAGAAGATATTTGTGGTGGAGAAGATATTTTGGAGAAGATATTTTTGGTGGAAGAATGGAGAAGTTTGGAGAATTTGGTGGAAAGAAAAGGAAAGAAAGAAAAAGGAAAAAGGAAAAGAAAATGAAAAAGAAAGATATTTTATTGGAAGAAAAAGTGAAAATAATTAGAGTAGCGGATTCCCGGGATTCGGTTGCGGATGCGGAAAACTTTCGGAAAAATACCGAAATCGTCCCGAAATCAAGTATCTTGGAACGACCCGCAAAAATTATCAAAAATTAAGAATATTATTCTAAGAATCACGGTGAAATCCTTTTCAAGAAATTCTTTAAATTTTTAAATTAAAAATCCTGGAATCGGCCGTCAATACCGGTCGACACCAAGTCTTGCGGAAATTTGATAAATTCTGAAAATTCCCAAAAAATGAATTAAGATAGTAATTATTATTCTAAGAAAATATGTGAAAGCGGTTTCTCAAAATTTGACTCCATTTGTAAATTAAAAATCCAGAAGTCGGTCAGCGGTGTCGGTCGACACCGGTTTTGAAGATTTTCAGGAAAATTTCAGAAATTCATAGAAAATCTAAAATATTAGAAAATTATGATTGGAATTGGAATCGGTCAAATCTGATTACTGAAAAGACTAAATTGAGTAATACATTAGGATCGGGTCCCTGGTTCAGACTAGGGCAGACTCTGAGTCCACGAATTCGGATCCAAGACAAAACGATCATATAAATAATTCATAATACAAAATAAATACAGAAAGTGAATCAAAAAATACGATCAAAAAATCTGAATACGCAACTAAGTACGTATTCCGGGAGCGGGGTGTTACACTTCCCTTCTTTCGTTCTTTCTTCTTCTTTTTCCATCTTTCTTTTCCATTCTTTCTTTCTCTGTTCCCTGTAATTCATCTCTCTCCTTTCCTGCGTCTCTCTCATCTCCCTGTCTCTCTCTTTCTCTCTGTTAATTGCTAGACGTAGAGCTCACCCCCGCGTCCAAGCAATTCCTTGACGCGACCTTCACGTTCTTGTATCAACGCGACGCTGAGCCCATGCCCGCATCTGCATTCTTCTCGTGTTATGGCCTAAATACGGTCTCGAACCCCGCGTCTGTGGCATCTACGCAACGCGACTCCCGCATTTGCGACTCCCGCGTCTCACTCTCAACCCTGCACCTCCCTGTACACTGCCTCTCTCTCCCCCTCTGCACTCTCTCTGTGTGGACTTCTTGTAAGTACACCTAGAGGGGGGATGAATAGGTGTACGGCTAATCTAATGAACAAAATGAGAAATTTAAAAACTAAAATGCAACACACTTAATGTAACCAACAAGTGTAGCTGAATTCCCGGTGAAGAGCTCTAGACTAACTCCTCTTGATTCCTCTGAATAAGAGTTAAGGTGCTATATGAAGCTCTCGTGGTTAAACACAAGTGAGGCATACACAAACAACGCAAGCATATATATGATATAGCAATATGATGCAATGCTCAAAGTAATAGAGAGAGAGTTAGAGTCAATGGATCAAATGCAAACACTAAGATTTGTTTTGAGGTTCGAGCACAAAGCTCTACGTCCCCACCTTCACACAGAAGGATTTCCACTAACTTGTCCACACAGGACTCCCACACAGGGAACCTCCACTGAGGATTTGGGTAATACAATCGGGAATACACAACTCCTCTCTCAACCAAATACAACCTCTCACTAGAGGCAATGCACAACCAACACAAAAACTACCTTACACAAGAGGGCTAGGCATTTAGCCAATACAAATCAATCACCTCACACTTGAGGGATTCCAACATAAACTCCACCTCTCACTAGAGGGAGCTAAATATAATTTCTACCTCACACTAGAGGGAGCCAACCATAACTTCCACAATCATCTCACAATAGAGGGATACCAAATCAATTTCCTCTCACTAGAGGGATATCACAATGAAAAAAGTTTACAACTTGGTGGTTTCCACAATCACAAACTAATTTTTTCACAAAATAAAGATCCTATAGAGAGGATAGAATGATAAGCTCAAGTATGAAAAATAAAGAGTTTGAAAATCAAAAGCTCAAAGAAAAACTCTAGGGAAAAACTCTAAATAGAATTGAAAATGAAGATCAAAATCAATTTTCAAAGAATTTTCTTTTCAATGGTTTTCCAACCCTTTAAAAACAAATAAAGATCAAATCTTTTAAAGCCAAAACTCTTTTAAAAATTTGCTTTGAAACACTTGAGAATGGGAGAAATTTTGCTCTTCAAAAAACTTGGTGAAAACCAACTTCAAATGGGGTATAAATAGCCCCCATAAAAATTCTGCCCGTTGGCAGCTGACAAGGTCAAAATTGACCATCTGGTAGATCGGCCGGTCGACCGGCCAACGGTCAAATTTCTGACCGTTGAGCCTGCCGGTCGACCGGGCCCTGAACCAGAGAGCAATGGCTCTCTGGCCGGTCGACCGCCCCGTCGACCGGGACAACCCGAGAGTGGGTTGCCTTTAGTCGGTCGACCAGCCAACTGATATGGCCTTGTGCACGGCTTGTGCACATCCGGTCGACCGTTCCGGTCGACCGGCTCCTGGTCTGGTCGACCGGTCCCGTCGACCGCCAGAGCCTGGCAGATAGAAATTCAGGAGTTGAAAACTAAGTTTTTATTATCCTATTAAATCTCATAAAATCTCTAAAAATTCACAAAAATAGTTTCAGTATAATACTTTGATATACAAACATGTGTGAAAAAATTCAACACATATTTCAAACTATTTGAACCATTTTTGTGACTTAAAATTTTTTTCGAAAACCAAAATCCATATTTTTCAAAACTTAGATTTTTTAAATGAAAAATCATTTTGTCCAAAACTCATCCAAATACAAAAACATGATACTTAAACAAATTTAAGCATGTTGTACATGGATATAATCCAATATATATGAAAGATATATATATATATATATATATATATATATATATATATATATATATATATCAATGTTTTTGACTTTAAATCTGAAAATACGTTTTGTTAAAATACTAAAATACCAAACTCATGAAATAGACTATCAAACTAAGTTTGTTTAAATAGTTGAAGTATAGATGTATATAGAATAAATCTAATATACATTAAACCATGTAAACTTGTATTGATTCAATCTATTCATGAAAACCAAGATTGGTTAAACCAAAAACCGAAAAGCAAAACCAAAACACGAAACGTGTGTGTTGTAAACTTAAGCATATCACACTATCTAATCTTTAATAATGGATCTAAAATATAAACTAAACTATGTACCGAGGTCTTCTTTTAGAGCGCCGTCTCCAAGTCGACTCGATCCAAATGTGATCCACCTAGCTTGACTCCAATGAGTGCTAGATATGAACTTTGACGCTCGGGCTCTTGAATCACCATGTGAAAAACTCCAAAACTCCTTTGTTGAAGCTAATCACCTACTAATATCTTGGTTAAGTATCTGAAACTAAACATTACAAGATTATTAGTAAACATAACTACATGAGTTAATAATCATCAAAACTAGAGTGGAAGGCCTCAGGGCCAACAATCTCCCCCTTTTTGATGATGTTAAAACTCATGGAGTTATATATGCATGGATTAAAGTTAAGCTTCTAAGAAGCTCCCCTGAACTCATGTATAGCAATAAACAATAAATATATGCAATGAATATTAAGCATGAAAATGCATAAACATGCATAAAATAATGAAATGAACATGCTTTTGATACTAAATAAAAAAATGCTCTTGATACTAATCATGAAATGCATCAACATGCATAAAACAATGAACTAAACATGCTCTTGATACCAAACAAATTATTTCTTCTTCTCATAAACATGTTCTCAAATACCAATAAAAGTATAAACTTAAAACATGTTCTTTAAATAATGCTCTTGATACCAATAAAAAACAAACTATGTTTCTAGAGACTAGTATTCATGCTCTAGATACCAATATCAACAAAACATAAAACAAAGTTCTTGATACCAATATAAAAATATGCATATAAAACATACATATAACTCAAATACTTCTCCCCCTTTGTCAATCATCAATAAAAGGGGTCAAAGAAAAACCAATAAAACATATTCTTCCCTTTTTTGTCCGAAACAATAAAATACTTCAAGGGGTGAAATCAAAACAAACATGATACAAATTAAAAAATCCAACAAAAATTTTGAGGAATACCAATTGAAAGTAAATGAGGCATTGAAAACAAATCTTGAAGAAACCAATCAAAATTTTGATACCAAAATGAAAGATGTAAACATATAGATAATCTTGATTAACAATTGTAAGTAAACAAATAAAAAAATCTTGATACCAATTGTAAAAATTAGTACCTATTGAAAATATTATTCACTTTTTGATATCAATTTGAAAAACATAAATCAATTGTAAGATATTTTTCATTTGGAGCATATGATACCAAATTAAAATCAATATTAATTTTTCAATCATTTTCATCATAAAGTATGGGAGTGGAATATCAAAGGTAAACAAAACTAATTGAAAGATGAAATACGAATTTTCTCCCTCTTTATGAAATACCAAATAAAATGATGCATAAGCTTGTATTAGGATACCAATTGAAAATTAATCAATTGAAATATAATAGTCATTTAAAAAATCACGCTTAGCATAACCAAAATTTGTGCTCAGCAATATAGAGATATAATAAGCACAAATAAAACATATATATATATGTATTGAAAATTAGATACTAATCGAAATTGGTACTATTTGAAGTTTGAGCATACATATATAAAAATAATATATAAATATACAAAAGAATATCAATAGCGATACCAATTGAAAAGATCCAATGATATCAATTGAAACTATAATTAGAATCAAGTGTATAACTCATAATTCCTACCACCCATTTCAGCACATGTTTAAAATGAATTTTCAATAAAGAGCATACTACAAGGCCTGGTCGCCCAACCAACCGCCCTTAGACGGGTAGGAATTTCAAAAATAAGTTTGAAGAAATAATATGTTTGAAAACTCTACCATATGAAGAATACGAACTAGTTATATGAAAAATTTGTAAACTAGTACGGAATCCTTTAAGTAAGAAATAAAATAAAAATATATTTCATGAAAAATATGTAAATCAAATGATCATCAACACTCAAAGTCTATAAAACCCATATCATACCCATGAAAGCAAAATCATGAGAAAAACAATAAGTAAAGTGAGCGTACAAGATTATTATGTGAAACATATCATCATGAAATTAGGCAATCGAGCTCAAAAAGAAATTCCTTAAAACATGAAACACAAGAAAATCATCAAGACTAGAATCCTTCAAGGTATATGTATGTCATGTACAAACTAAAGTATACATATATATTCAAATATAAATGAGTTCACAAAAGTATATGCATGAAGGCAAGTGGTGCAAGGATGTATATGTATAGCTATTAATTTGGACAAAATAGACATATACATGAAGTTAAAACACAAACATGAAAAATATATACAAAATGGGAATACAAGTCAAAATGTTTTAATCATCAAAACTAGACTATACTAGTACATCTAATGGGTACAAATGAGCGTTCAAGCATAAACATATAATGGTTTATTTGTGATTCACTAGTTGTACAAGTATATATCCTATTTTTAATGAAAACTAACATTCAAACAAGTAATCAAAACATGAAGCATAGAAATTAAAACAAAAACTCATAAACATACATATGATCATTATGTACATGCATATGCATTAGATTTAGGACATACATATTAGTTAAACAAATGTGAGAACACAAAATATGAATCGATATAAAACATGGGTGTCTCAAATACTAATCATGTATATCACTATTCTAATAAATATGGCATATGGCATATGAGCATTAAACATGACATGCTAAAAATCAATAATATGAAAAGCATGTAAACAATAAATGAGGACTAAGAGATCATTACCAAAACCATGAGGGCAACTCTCCATGTCTCCACACCAAGGTGGTCCTCTCACCAAACTTCCCTTGAAAGTGATGCATCCAAATAGTCATCTTTTAGCTTGGAACGCATCCACCTCAAGGCACCATCACTCTCACGTTATGCGAGAGCCCACACCTACATCAAATATAATAGGAGTGATTTTTAGTACCCATACTCTTTTGGGTCCTTGGGGGTTAGCTCCTTTCCTAACCCAAATAAATTAGTTGCTAAATTTACATCATGTATCTTATCATAGCAAAATTTAGTAAGGTGGCCCTTATGTCCACAATGTGTACAAGTGTACACATGAGCATACATCATGTTATGGGAGTGAGCGTGAGGAGCATGTGTATGCCGTGGTTTATGTGCATGCAAAAGAGAAACTTGTTTCTCTCGAAACATAGATCCCAACCTGTAATACCCCGTTCCCGAAATACGTACTTAGTTGCGTATTCATATTTTTGGTCGTATTTTTTCGATTTGTTTCCTGTATTTATTCTGTATTATGAATTCCTTATATGACTGTTTTGTCTTGGATTTGGATTCGTGGATTCGGAGTCAGCCCTAGTCTGAACCGAAGGCCCGATCCTAGAGTATTACTCGATTTAGACATTCTGATAATTAGAATTAACCGATTTTAGTTTTAAATATCATTTTCCAATATTATATATTTTCTATGATTTTCTAGATTTTTCTGAAATTAAAATGAAAGTCTTCAAAACCGGTGTCGGCCAGTGCCGCTGACCGATTCCTGGATTTTTAATTCTCAAACAGTTTAGAATTTCATGATGGTCCTTTAGGCTTTATTCCTTAGAATCATATTTTCTACTTACATTCTTTTCTAAGAATTTTATGAATTTATGAAAATCCATCGGAGTCGGTAGGTAACTGATTCCGGGATTTTTAGCTTTAAAACTATAAAGTATTTCTTAAAACGGATTTCACTATGATACTTAGTATTATATTCTTGATTTTTGGTAATTATTTCGGGTCGTTCCGAGATACTTGAATTTCGGACGATTCCGGTGTTTTCCCGAAAGATTTCCGCATCCGCAACTGAATCCCGGGAATCCGCCACTTCCATTATTTTTATCTTCTTTCCCAAGAAAATATCTTCTCATTATAATTTATTTTCCTTTTTCCTTTTCCTTTAATTCTCTTCCTTCCTCCACAAGCTAAAGCTTTTCCAATTTCCCCAATTTTCCAAAATTCCATAAACTCCACCAACTCCCACCTACTTCCTCATTATTATCACTCCACCTCACCCACTCTCATGGCCGGCCAAGTGTCCACTTGAGAGACACCTCACCTCCCCTTCTTTTTACACAAAACCCCCTCACTTCCATTTGATTTGCATCTCCTTCATAAATCCAAAACATATAAATGCTTTTCCTTTACATTTCTATTTCATTTTTCCTTTCTTCTCTCCACCATCTCTTCTCCACCAAAACCCTAACCTCCTTCAACTCCTCTTCATCTCCATCACCACAACAACAACCACCAACTCCCAAGAGATCACCAAGGTCATCTTCCTCCTCCTTCATCTCCATGGAAGCCACCACAAGGTCATCAACTCCAACAAAGCTCATCTTCTTCTTCATCAACCTCCTTCAACTACCACCATCAACCACTCCTTTTGGTGGGTAATTTTCATCACCAAAGACTTAGTCTATTTCTAGTATACCTATCTCTTCATATTATGTACACTTGTGCCATCAAAATCATGTTTTTAGATCATCAAACACAAACCCTAGAAAATCTGTTCTGTATGCTGTTTCCAGTCGATTAGTCGACTAGACCTATAGATTAGTCGACTATAAACCTTAGTTGAAACGTAACCTTTCTGGAAACACAGTTTTAGTCGACTTACCTATTTTCCTAGTCGACTAGAGACCCTTAGTCGACTACACCTTTGACCCTAGTCGACTAACCCTTTTCCTGAAATAAATCCCAACTCTCTGTATCACAGACTTAGTCGACTTGACATGACTGTTAGTCGACTTGAGATGTCTGTTAGTCGACTACCCATATGACCCTAGTCGACTAACCTTTTCCTGAAACAGAAACCAAACTCTCTGGATCACAGTATTAGTCGACTACCCCATCTACATAGTCGACTAACCCCTCTATTAGTCGACTACCCTGTCCACCTAGTCGACTAATTATTAGCTGTCTGTTATAGTTGCTTATCTTCTTAACTTTGGATCTTATACTTGGTTCATGTATTTGTATCTTGTACTTCATGACTCGTTACTTGATATGTATTACTTGACTTGTCACTTGACAAACATCATCTTCCCTTCTCTCTTTTTCTCTCCCCTTCTCTCTACACGTTTATATCAGGTTTTGTGGCGCATCCCAAGCTTCCGTGGATTTCGGATCTTTCGGCATATTGGTGATTTAGGCGAGTAGTCTCGCCTCTATTTGAGTTTCCCGTTTCATCGGTCGATAAGTATTTCGCTTCTTATTTCCATATTTATGTATTGCACTACATTGCTTGTATTATGGTAGCTTCATCTTGTGCTTGTACCATGCTTATGATATGCTTCCTTTTAACACATGTATATCACCTGACATCTAGTATGTTATCACCTGACCACCTGACATGCCACTATCTGGCAAGACCATCTTGTTATGTCATGACTTACCCAGACTTATTATCAATCCATTGTTATGCATGTTACTTGATATACATCACCATTTATCATGCTATCTCTTGACACCAAGCATGATACACCGATTCTTATAATTATCACGATAAAGGGAATGTAGTACCTGATTACTGTTATGTACTGATCACTGTTATGTATTCTTGTTATGATATTGCTCATTCCCGAAATCTGATAATTATGTTCATAAGCTATAAAAAGGACAACTTGTATGGGGAATGGGAGGAAGTGATGGATGCCGGAATGATACCTTGCTTATAGTGATGGAATATGATATATGCGGCGGAAAGTTTTAGTGGGACTAAGGGCCCACATGTTTACTGTTAGGGGGACTTTGGGCCTCCAAACCGGTCCCAGGTGTATGGGAACCTTTGGACCATTAAACTGGTCCCAGGTGTATGTACCACTATAAGAAGCTCTGTCAGTTCTCCATCTACTTCCGTTAACAACCCTCGACTTGCTTATATATGGATGTATGTGGGTTGGCCGTACACCAGGTCACATACCGAGATATATGGGTCAGACGAGTAATAATAATAATAATAGGTATTTCCTGTGACCCCAGTTATGATTCTGTTAAGATTCCTGTTACACTTGCTATACATGTTATGGTTCCCGTTTGTCTTCCTGTTTGACTGTTATATGATTTGCAACTCTGATTCTATACGCTTGGATTTCTGTGGCATGAGATAACGGTATATAGATGAGGGTTTCCTTGTTTGGATTATTCCTTCGATGTACTAGTCTCATGGGACCGTAACCTAAGCGTATACAATCAATTTTGCTTGTGATCAGTTTTACTTCGGATTTCCTGTTTTACGATTGTTACGTTATACCCGTCCTTATATATACTTCATTTGTGTTCTAACCCTCCTGTCTTCTGTACTTGACTCTTGTACTCACCCTTGGCTCGCCACCTGGCTTTTGCATCCTACTCGCCTGGGGAGTTTCACTGACTCCCCTGGATTCTCATGTCCAGGTTTCGGAGCTTGGAGCGTATGGGTTTCCTGTTGCTGCATCAGAGTGGCGCAGCGGTAGCGTGGACCCCGGTTGACCTTTCAGAGCTCCATCCTTCCAGGCCCCCTGTGAGCCTCTCGAGTTTCCTTTTAGCAAACTCGTAAGTGGCCTTTTTCTATTCATACTTGTACATTCCTTGTATACATGTATATGGACACCCTTTTATACTGTTCATATATGTATATCTTTTGTATTCTCGCATTTGCGTATACTAGTGATATGATATTCATGTGATATTGTGATCACTTCTGATGATAACTGTGTAATTGTACTATATGTGTTGGAATGTATAATGCACCACTGCTTCCGTACTCTGATTCTTGTCTGTACTGATGCTTAGCGTATATACGGGAAGGTAATTCGGACTTACGTATATACGTTGCAGTGACGTCCCCGTATCCGTGGAATCGGGGCGTTACACAACCGTGTATGGTTCATGACACAATGACTCAATTGGAGCCCAAACAATCCACACTCTTCTTTAACAAACAAATATCATTATCAATCCTAGAAGAAGAGGTGCATGCAATAGGTGAGCTAGAATGTGAAGCTACACTAGCATGACAAACATGAGAATCTATATCATTTTTCAAAGAAACATTTTTATTTAAAACAATTTTCAATTCCTTTGAAATAGAAGCAATTTTTATTTTCAAGGAATCATTCTCTTTTATAACAAAATCAAGTTTTGAAGTTAAAGACTCATTTTTCTTCAAACTTCTTTGCAATCATTTTTATTTTTCAAAATCTTGTTTTCATTTAAAACAAGTTCAAGTTGGTTTTCAAAGAGTCACACTCATTTGAAATCTCAACTTTCTCTTGTATAGCAATCTCAAGTCTAGAAGATAAATTTTTATTTTCTTCTTTTAAAACAAAACTATCCTTTTTCAAAAGTTTATATTTTGAAATCAAATTTTCATAATTTTTGGCAAGTTCATCATTCAAGGCTTGTGCATTCATACAATCATTGCAATGAGAACTAGTGCTAACATCTAGCTGAGTGCCTGAATGTACCTCAAGGGAGTCATTCCCTTGGACCATGACGCAACGTTCGTCGGACTCGTCTCAACTAGATCTCCTCTTCTTATTGATAAGCGTTGGTAGCTCGGGAGATGTCAAATGTTCCACACTGCAAAAGCGGATCATAGTGAGAATACATATGTAAATATTTTTTATCAAGTGATGCTCTTAATGCCTTTAGGGCTTATGCATTGGCCTCTATATGCTTGCTACCACGAAGGTAGGATTCCTTGGTAATGGTAAGGTAAACTTTATAACCTAGAGCTTTTAAATGACAACTCATCATAACCTTCCATATATCAAGTCTAGAGATATCAAACATAGGAGGGCTATCCATGAGTCCAAACAATATGTGTGCAAATGCAAATGTAAATGTAGATTAGCAAAACCAAGATCATACTCCTAGGTGGTTAAACCTAATATCAGGAGCGTAGGCTCTGATATCAATTGTAAGTACACCTAGAGGGGGTGAATAGGTGTACGGCTAATCTAATGAATAAAATGCGGAATTTAAAAACTAAAATGCAACACACTTAATGTAACCAACGAGTGTAGCCGAATTCCCGGTGAAGGGCTCTAGACTAACTCCTCTTGATTCCTCTGAATAAGAGTTGAGGTGCTATATGAACTCTCGTGGTTAAACACAAGTGAGGCACACACAAACAACACAAGCATATATATGATATTGTAATATGATGCAATGCTCAAAGTAATAGAGAGAGTTAGAGTCAATGGATCAAATGCAAACACCAAGATTTGTTTCGAGGTTCGAGCACACAGCTCTACGTCCCCGCCTTCACACAGAAGGATTTCCACTAACTTGTCCACACATGACTCCCACAGAGAGAACCTCCACTGAGGATTTGGGGCAATACAACCAGGAGTACACAGCTCCTCTCTCAACTGAATACAACCTCTCACTAGAGGCAATGCACAACCAACACAAAAATCACCTCACACAAGAGGGGTAGGCACTTAGCCAATACAAATCAATCACCTCACACTTGAGAGATTCCAACACAAACTCCACCTCTCACTAGAGGGAGCTAAACACAATCTCCACCTCACACTAGAGGGAGCCAACCACAACTTCCACAATTACCTCACAATAGAGGGATACCAAATCAATCTCCTCTCATTAGAGGGATATCACAATTAAGGAAGTTTACAACTTGGTAGTTTCCACAACCACAAACTAATTTTTCCACAAAATAAAGATCCTATAGAGAGGATAGAATGATAAGCTCAAGTGTGGAAAATAAAGAGTTTGAAATCAAAAACTCAAAGAAAAACTCTAGGGAAAAACTCTAGATAGAACTGAAAATGAAGATCAAAACCAATTCCCAAAGAATTTTCTTTTCAATGATTTTCCAACCCTTTAAAACAAAATAAAAATCAAATCTTTTAAAGACAAAACACTTTTAAAACTTGCTTTGAAACACTTGAGAATGGGAGAAATTTTGCTCTTCAAAAAACTTCGTGAAAATCAACTTCAAATGGGGTATAAATAGCCCCCATAAAAATTCTGCCCGGTGGCAACTGACAAGGTCTAAATTGACCATCGGTCGACCGGCCAACGGTCAAATTTCTGACCGTTGAGCCTGCCGGTCGACCACCCGATCGACCGGGCCTTGAACCAGAGAGCAACTGCTCTCAGCCGGTCGACTGCCCGGTCGACCGGGACAACCCAAGAGTGGGTTGCCTTCAGTCAGTCGACCGCTCGGTCGACCGGCCAACTGATATGGCCTTGTGCACGTCTTGTGCACATCTGATCGACCGTTCCAGTCGACCGGCTCATGGTCCGGTCGACCGCCAGAGCATGGCAGACAGAAATTCAGGACTTGAAAACTGGGTTTTTATTATCCTATTAAATCCCATAAAATCTCTAAAAATCCATAAAAATAGTTTCAGTATAATACTTTGATATACAAACATGTGTGAAAAATTCAACACATATTTCAAACTATTTGAACCATTTTTGTGACTTAGAAATTTTGCCAAAAACTAAAATCCGTATTTTCCAAAACTTAGATTTTTGAAATGAAAAATCATTTTGTCCAAAACTCATCCAAATACAAAAACATGATACTTAAACAACATTTAAGCATGTTGTATATGGATATAATCCAATATACATGATAGATACATATATATCAATATTTTTGACTTTAAATCTAAAAATACGTTTTGTTAAAATACCAAAACACCAAACTCATGAAATTGACATCAAACTAAGTTTTTTAAATAGTTGAAGCATAGATGTATATAGAACAAATCTAATATACATTAAACCATGTAAACTTGTATTGTTTCAATCTATTCATGAAAACTAAGATTAGTTAAACCAAAAATCGAAAACCAAAACCAAAACATGAAACTTGTGTGTGTTGTGAACTTGAGCATATCACACTATCTAATTTTTAACAATAGATCTAAAACATAAACTAAACTATGTACCAAGGTCTTCTTGTAGAGCGCCGTCTCCAAGTCGACTCGCTCCAAACGTGATCCACCGAGCTTGACTCCAATGAGTGCTAGATATGAACTTTGACGCTCGAGCTCTTGAATCATCATGTGAAAAGCTCCAAAACTCCTTTGTTGAAGCTAATCACCTATTAATATCTTGGTTAAGTATCTGAAACTAAACATTATAAGATTATTAGTTAACATAACTACATGAGTTAATCATCATCAAAACTAGAGTGGAAGGCCTCGGGCCAACACTTCTCTCTTTAGCTCTCTCTTTCTCTCTCCTCTCTCTCATTCTCTTTCTCTCTCTAGATTTTTTTCTCTCTCTATCACTTTCTCTTTAACGCGTTTACGTGTTTGTTATCTGAATTCCAGAGATCGAGAATTTCACAGTGTTTTCTGAAGATTTAGGCGAGCATTCTTGCTTTCTTTTTGGACTTTCCCGCTTTGTTGGGGCGACTTGTACTTGCATTATGTATTTATATCTGTATTTATGTTTTATATTGGAATGTGCTCTTGTATTTGTAAGTGGCCGAGAGCCCAGTTGTTCATGCATATACATATGACAAATGCTTGTAACAGTAGAAGCAATATTCCTTATGTGTGTTGTTTAGAACTAACACGCTCTGTAGGTACCCTTGCCTTCGAGCCTAACCTCCGGGTATAACCTCTGAGGTTTTAAAGTCCTCTGGACTTTCTCTATACTACACCTGTAGGCGGACCTAACTTCAACACTTTACTGCTTACTCCGTTTGAGCATAATTACCTCGTGAGCATGGCTTCCCCGTGAGCAGAGTAGTATGGCATTCATACGCTTGCTGTGACACGTGTGCCCAGCTACGCTGCGAGCGATAACCTCGCCGAGCGTGATAGCATTTAGTATTGTACATTAGCTTCACCCCAGCCCTGCTTAGCTCCGCTTGGATGTTGCTTGCTTGCTAAATTACTTGCCTACCAGTTTATTAATTCTCTTATTAATAGTTGTGAAGAGTTTAAAATCTTACTTATACTATTTTTCCTGAAACTGCATGGTTTTTTGGTATTCGTACCAATCTAGTATATCGTACTATTTTCCTGTATCGCCTGACATGCTTTCGCTTGATGTGCTTACATATACTTGATGTCTCTTGTCACTGCCTGATATCACTCTTATGTCATGTTATTACCTGACACCCGACATGCTACTACTTGGCACTTGCTCCTTATTATATCATGACTTAACACATGTCTCCTGTTATAATAATACTTGATTTGTGATTATCACATTTACGGGAATACTGTACTTGTTATCCTGTATTACATACAATGACTTGAATATTGTACTTGTTATCTTGCATTATATATATAGTGATCTGAACCTATAGCCCTCATGTACTCCTTAATTCCTGATCATGTCTTGCACCTGCTATTCCCGTAAATTGAAAATTACATAATAAACTAAAAAAGGGACAACTTGCATCGGGTCAGGGGAAACTTGCGGATATCAATACATGTTCGTGTTTATAGTGGTATTAGGTATATTATGTAACTAAAACTTCCGGTCTGACCTGTGGGCCTCCAGGAAACCGAGGGGAGTACTGGCTCCCTCCTTCTTAGTACCATCTTCATAAGGGCATCCTATAAGACCCTCATGTACGCCTTACGGCCGGTTCTGAGCACCAACAATGGAACGTCCTAGACCGTGGTCCCAGGCATGCACAGGACCCACTGTAAATATTGTTCGTTGATACCCACCGTTGGTTTTCAATAATAACCTTACTTTACTCAGATGTGAATATATGTGTGCTGGGACACTAATTCACATATCTAGATATTCGGGTAGGACGAGTAATAATAATAAAAGATGTCAACTATGTACCCATTGTATATTTTGCCATGTTTGCTTCCATTGGGTTTTATTTCGGATTTCCGGTTTTATGATTATTATATCATAGCTATTTACATCCTGCTTTATCACTTGTATTCTATTCCACTAGTCTTCTATTCTTATCTTATAATACGATGAATATTCCCTACTTGATATCGCTTGCTATATATCTACCTGCTTCTGTATGTTTTTGCTCACGACACGGTTTTCAATGCATGTTTATCATTTGAATTTATCGATACACGTATGCTCATCTATGCATGCCACTTGGCATTCGCATCACAAATCGCCGGGGAGTTCTGACTCTCCTAGATCCTCATGTCCAGGTTTCGGAGCTTGGAGCTTGTGGATTCTCTCGGATGCTGATCAGAGTGGCGCAGTTGAAGAGTGGAATACTGGCAGACCGTCTGAAGCCCTATCCTTCCAGGCCCCCTGCGCGTCTCTCGAGTTTTCCTTCTGTAAACTCGTGAGCGCCATTTGTACTATTCATACTTGTACATCTTTTATATTCTCGTATTTTCGCCATATTGGTGATGTAATATTCTTGTAATAGTTATCACATCTGGTGATAACTTTGTAATTGTACTCAAAATGTTGGAATGTATAACGCACACATGCTTTTGTACTCTAATTCTTACTTGTACTGATGCTTAGCGTATATACGTGAGGGTATTTCCGACCTGCGTGTATACGTCGCAGTAACGCCCCCGTACCTTCTGGATCGGGGTGTTACAGGATGGTATCAGAGCCTAGGTTCTCTCATCCTCAGTACGTCCAGACGGCAAATTAATCGTAAAAAATTTGCAACTGGAATGCATGAGTCCCAGTTATACAATCGAACTACAAGTGTAGAGTTATCTTTTTCTTGATCATCCTTCCTTTCATTTCTAATCCCTTCCATCTTTCCACTATTTTAATTTTTCATAGCCTTTATACTAACTTAAGATATGGATAGACTAGAGATGTAGCGGCTGATTCTGAATGAAGCTATTATATGATTTCTTCGGCCAACTCTATGAAGTTTAGGTATTCTCAGAATTGATCCCCGATCAGGTTATCTTTCAGAAGGCTGTATTCAGATTTTCAATGGTTATTCTTTATTCTTATCCTTCAGAGTGATCGATGCCTGGTATTCAGAATTATTAACTATCGATCTTCGTTATTTATACTCAGTATTATTAGGGTTTTCTTTATCTTCGGTATTCTGGCTCATTCTCGGAGTGATATTAAGTATACAATACAGGGAAAATTCTATTGCAAAGCTGTGTTATCGGATCAGTATTATTTAGCATCGTTTGAAGATTTATACAGCAGGAAGTGCAGAAGATGTCTATATTTTGATTATTATTTAGTCGGCTTGAGAGCCCTACCTGCAATGATCCATATCTTAATTGGTATAATTTTCGTCCCTTTCCTCTTTGTGTTCATTTTACCCTTTATCAAAATTGCGAGGACGCAATATTTGTAAGGTGGATGGAATGTAACACCCCGCTCCCGGAATACGTACTTAGTTGCGTATTCAGATTTTTTGATCATATTTTTTGATTTACATCCTGTATTTGTTTTGTATTATGAATTATTTATATGATCATTTTACTTTGGATCCAGATTAGTGGACTCGGAGTCGGCCCTGGTCTGAACTGGGAACCGATCTTAGAGTATTGCTCGATTTGGTCTTTTCGCTATTTAGATTTGATCGATTTCAGTTTCAAACATCATTTTTCAATATTTTAGATTTTTTATGATTTTTTGAAATTTTTCTGAATTAAATTGGAAATCTTCAAAACCGGTGTCGACCAGTGCCGCAGACCGATTCTCAGATTTTTAATTTACAAATGAAACTAAAATTCTAAAAATAATTTTCAAATTATTTCTTAAAATTATATTTTCTATCTAAATGTATTTTTTTGATTTTTCAGAATTTATTGAAATCCGGCTGACCCGGTGTAGACCGGTGTCGATGATAGATTTTTGGATTTTTATTTTGAAAATAGGATTGAATCTCTGAAATCCAATTTCACCAAACATTTTAAAATAATATTTATTATTTTAAAGAATTTTTAAAAATCTTTCAGAGTTACTTTATTTTCTGGTCTTTTCTGAAGTTTTCGATGTTTTCCCAGATACCGGAATTTTATCCTGATATTTTACTTTTCTTTTTTTTCATTTTCTCTCTCCTCCTCAGACGTGAGGATCACCAGATGTAGCTTTGGTCTTTAATGTAGATATTTTCTTTCTTTCTGCATTTAATGCCCTTCCAATCAACTCTAATCAAGTCATCATGACTTTTTGTCTCCTCTTTCAAACGCGACTCTTGTGTTTTCATCTAAGACGCGGAGGTGATCTCCGCATCTGGCACAAAATTGGCCAGACGGGTCTGTCTAGACGCGACCCTCATTTTGAATGAGACGTAAGTCTCATTGGCTGTGATGGCAATCTTGTAATAATAAGCTCTCCTTATATATATACCCCCCTCCATTTTCTCTCTCTCTCTCTCTTTTTTTCTTTCTTCCTTCTTTTTCCAGCCAACCAAAGGCCATGGAACCAGCAGCAAACCGGCCCCCATGGCTACATTTTTAGGCCATCACCACCACCAACTCTTCCACCATCCTTCTTTCCATCTTCTCCTCCTCTATTCCAACAACAACAACCACCATAATACCAACTTCACCAACATCTTCTACTTCTTTCTTCCACCAAAACAATCCACTTTCACCACCATCTTCTCCACCATCTCCACCGCCATCTATACCACTTTGGCCACCAACACTCACACCCAGTTCTTCTCCTCGTCGTGCTCTTTCTAACGAACCTATCCGTCGCTCTCCGAAACACCTTTTTCAAAACTCCAAATCTTCATTTTCAACTAGACTTGCACCCCACAAATGGCTTGGGCTTGGGGCTTTGGCTGACCATCTCCGGCCACCTCCGGCCGCCGCCAGCGACCTCCGGCAAGCCATGGCCGGCCTTCCTCCCCCTTTCCTTCTTCTTTCTTTCCTTTCCTTACTTTCCTTTCTTCCCTTCTTCCTTTCTTTCTTCTTCTTTTTCCTCTTTCTTTTCCATTCTTTCGTTTTCTGTTCGCTGTAATTCATCTCTCTCCTTCCCTATGTCTCTCTCATCTCCCTATCTCTCTCTTTCTCTCTGTTAATTGCTAGACGCGGAGCTCACCCCCCGCGTCCAAGTAATTCCTTAATGCGACCTTCGCGTTCTTATATCAACGCGACACGGATCCCATGCCTACATCTGCGTTCTTCTCGTGTTATGGCCTAAACGTAGATCTCGAACACCCCGCGTCTGTGGCATCTACGCAACGCGACTCCCGCGTCTACTCTCAACACTGCACCTCCCTGTAAACTCTCTCTTCTCCTTTACACTCTCTCTGTGGACTTCTCTCTCTAGCTCTCTCTTTCTCTCTCCTCTCTCTCATTCTCTCTCTCTAGATTTTCTTCTCTCTATCATTTTCTCTTTAACGTGTTACGCGTTTGTTACCTAGATTCTGGAGATCGGGGATTTTACAGTATTTTCTGAAGATTTAAGCGAGTGTTCTCGCTTTTCTTTTAGACTTTCCTACTTCATTGGGTCGATTTGTATTTGCATTATGTATTTGTATCCTTATTTATATTTTGTATTAGAATGTGCTCCTGTATTTGTAAGTGGCCGAGAGCCCATTTGTCCATGCATATACATGTGACAAATGCTTGTAACAGTATAAGCATATTCCTTATGTGTGATGTTTGGAACTAATACCCTCTGCAGGTACCTTGCCTCAGGCCTAACCTCCAGGTACAACCTCTGAGGTTTTAAAGTCCTCTGGACTTTCTCTATACTGTAACACCCCGTTCCCGGAATACGTACCTAGTTGCGTATTCATATTTTCGATCGTATTTTTTCGATTTACTTCTTATATTTGTTTTGTATTATGAATTATACATATGAACGTTTTGTCTTGGATTTGGATTCGTGGACTCGGAGTCAGCCCTAGTCTGAACCGAGGGCCCGATCCTAGAGTATTACTCGATTTGGTCTTTTACTATTCCGATTTGACCGATTTCAGTTTTGAACATCGTTTTCCAATATTTTAGATTTTCTATGATTTTCTGGAATTTTCCTCAATTAAGTTGGGAATCTTCAAAACCGGTGTCGATCAGTGCCGCTGACCGATTCCTAGATTTTTAATTTACAAACGGATTGGAATTACTAGAAGGGCCTTTAGACATTATTTCTTAAAATCACATTTCCTATCTAAATACCTTTTTTGAGAATTTTATGAATTTATGAAAATTCCACCGGAGTCGGTGTCGGCCAGTATCGCTGGTAGATTCCGGGACGATCGGAATTGAATTTCTGAATTCCGCTTTCACTTTACTTCTTAAAATCATATTTTCTTCTTTAATACATTTTCTGGGATTTTTCAGAATTTATCAAAATCCGGCCGACCCGGTGTAGACCGGTGTCGGCGGCTGACTTTTGGATTTTTAATTTGAAAACGGGATTTATTTTGGAAAATCGATTTCATATTATTCCTCAGGATGACGTTTTCTACCTCCGGGTATTTTTGGGGATTTTTCTGGAACAGTCGATATTTCGCGGCCATATTATAATATTATTATTTTCTCCCAATCTCTTCTTTTTCTTTCTTTCTTCCCTTTTCTTTTCTCCCGCTGACTCCAGCCCATCCCCACGTGGGAGACAACCACCCCATCACCCATTTAATTCCTCCCCATCACTTCCCCATCACTATCACTCTCTTTCTCCTTTCTTTTTCTTTTCTTTCCTTTTTCTTTTCTTTCCTTCTTCACTTTTTCTCTCTTCTTCTTCTTCTTTTCTTCTTCTCCATGATGGCCGACGCCCAAGCTAGCCACCACCGGAGCCACCACCGCCGGCCACCCTAGGCCGGCCACCACCCCTTCTTCCACAACTCCTCTCCACACCAACACCATCTTCAATCTCAACCAACCACCAACAACCTTCAATTTCCACCAAACCCATCCACAATCCACTTCCATCTTCTCCAAAATTCTCCCTCACCACCATCAAATTCTCCCCTTTAACTACTCCATCATCACCTCCTCCTCCTTCTCCAACTTCCTAACACCACCAATCACCATCACCACCACCACAACCACCACCACCATCACCACCTCCATCAACTACAACAACAACAACAACCACCAAGAAACCCACACCCTCCTCCTCCACCCGGGCGCGCGCGCGCCGCCCTTCACCCCGGCGGCGGCGCCGCCGCCGGCAGGCCGCCGGCGCCGGCCGTGGCCGGCCGGCCACCCCCACACACCTCCTTCCTTCTTCTTTTCATTTCTTTCTTTCTTTCTTCTTTTCTTTCTTTCTTTCCTTTTTCCTTTTCATTTCATTCCCTAAATAAAAAGATTCCCCTCTTTCCTAAAATACCCCCATCCTCTTTCTAAAACTACTACACTCTATTTACATCAATACCCCACTCCTTTAAATCCCAATTTTATTTCAAAATACACCTCATTTTCTCTCTCTTTTCCCTACAACTTTCCCTCTCTCTCCTCAACTCCCTGTCCCCCTTTGTGACTTGCCGACGCGGGTCTCTCCCCCGCGTCTAGGCTATCCGTAACGCGGCCTCCGCGTTTATGTATCGACGCAGCGTGGGGCAACGCCCGCGTCTGTATCTCTCTCGTGTCAACACGACGCGGAGCTAAAGTCCGCGTCTGTGTTCTTCCTGTGCTTCTCCGTTGGCAAGACCTAGGGCCGGTACCCTCCTTTTGGATTGGGGCCGAACATCCCTTTGTCGGGCACAACAAAGGAAGCACCTTTCCTCCTCTCTGTTTGTTTCCTAATGCGGATCTCAACCCCGCGTTTGAGGTATCTTCGCAGCGCGACTCCCGCGTCTGTGATTCCCGCGTCTGGTACTTTCCGCGATGCGATCCCGCGTCTGCTCTTTCCCGCGTCTGTTATTCCTGCGACGCGACTCCCGCGTCTGCGACCCTCGCGTCTCACTGTCAAACCCGCGTCTCCCTGTATCTTCTCTCTCCTCTTCACTTCTCTCTCCTCATAACTATATATTATTTTATGGCGCGTGCGCGAGTTCCATGGATTCCAGACTTTTCGGCTTTTCGGTGATTTAGGCGAGTGTTCTCGCTCTCGCCTCCATTTGGGTTTCCCCGCTTCGTCGGGTCGATATGTATTCCATTTCATGTATTTTGTATTGGGCTGAGTCCCTATATCTGTGTGTGGCCGAGTGCCAATCTCTGGACATGTATTGCTCTGTGACGAATGCTTGTACTAGGGTAGTTTCCTTCTTGTACTCATACCATGCCTGTGATGTATTGTACTGCCTTATACCATACTTGGCTTCCGGACCCTTCAACCTCCGGTCACTCACGATCTCGAAAGAGAGGTGATTGGATCGGCAGGTCTCTCAGTTCAGCCTCCGGTCCCTCACTGTCTCTGAAGAAGCGTGATTGGGATCGTCAGGTTTCCCAGCTCCGCCTGGTGTGCATGCTTAGCGCTCAGTGCTTTACCACTAGATTCGTCTAGGCGAGTTGCTGCCGGATTTACCGCTCGTGCTTCAGTCGAGTCGTCCCGGTAACCTCGCCAGACGCTCCAGTGTTAAATACTGTTTGCTGTCTGTACTTCCAGCTTGCTCTGCTCCGCTCGGTTGTGCTCAGCTACTATTCTACCACCGTGTCTTTTCTTCATACCTGTCGTTTATGCATGTTACTGTTTAACACATGTATATCACCTGTCAACTGATTTGTTATCACCTAACATCGGACATGCTACTTCTTGGCAAGACCCCTTGTTATGACATGACTTACCACTGGATTATTATCAATCTCTTGACATGACTGGTTACCTGTCTAATATCACCATCTTGTCATGCTATCCCTTGACACCCAGCATGATATACTTGACCTGTGATTATCATATTTACGGGAACCCTGCCTTGTTATCCTGTACTATGTACAGTGACCTGATATCCTGTATCATGATCAGTGACCTGTTATCCTGTATTATATACAGTGACCTGAACTCCTGAATTCCTGATCATGTCCTGTTCCTGTTATTCCCGTAAATTGATAATAACCTAATAAATCATAAAAGGAACAACTTGCATCGGGTCGGGGGAAACATGCGGCTATCAATATGTGTTCGTGTTTACAGTGGTATTAGGCATGTTGTACAACTAAAACTTCCGGTCTGACCTGTGGGCCTCCAGGCAACCGAGGGGAGTGCTGGCTCCCTCCTCCTGAATCATGATAAGGGCATACATAAGTCCCTCCTGTTAGCCTTGCGGCAGGTTCCGTCACCAAGCAACGGAACAATCCTGGGCCGTGGTCCCGGGTATGTACGGGACCCACTGTAAACATAGTTCGTTGATACCCCCGCTGGTTTCCAATAACAACCTTGCTTTACTCGGATATGGATCTATGTGTGCTGGGACGCTAGTTCACATAGCTAGATATCAGGGTAAGACGAGTAATAATAAAGTGTCTAATAACCGGCTCTTTAAGTTGTAAGTAGAGGTATGTGGAATGGGACGCATACTGAAGCCTGCAGCTTAAACGGCTTTGAATCTGTGATATGCCTTATCATATTTGCTTGTCCTGGATTTTACATCGGATTTCCGGTTTTATGAGAATTATTATATTAACTGCTCATGCCCTGCTTTATCCCTGGTATCCATCTGCCTCCTGTTCATTATCTTATTATGCCCTGAGTGCAGTCGGATTGTATGTGCTTGGATTATGGTGACATAAGATAAAGGTATATAGATGAGGGTTTCCTTGTTTGGATTATTCCTTCGACGTACTAGTCTTATGGAGCCGTGATCTGAAACCATACAATCAGATTTGCTCGTCCTCGGCTATACTTGGTCTTATCGCTTTACATGTGCTTATCCTTGCTCGCCACTTGGCTTTTGTATCACCACTCGCCTGGGGAGTTTCATCTGACTCCCCTGGATTCTCATGTCCAGGTCAAGGAGCTTGGAGCGTGTGGATTCTCCCTGTTGCTGATCAGAGTGGCGCAGCTGAAGCGTGGATCTCCAGCAGACCGTTCAGAGCTCTATCCTTCCAGGCCCCTGTGTGCCTCTCGAGTTTTCCTTTAGTAAACTCGTGAGTGCTCTTTTGTACTATTTATCCATGTACATCTGCTTGTAATCTCGCAATTGCGCATATCAGTGATGTAATATTCATGTAATATTGGATCACCTCTGGTGATAACTTTGTAATTGTACTCATATGTTGGAATGTATAATGCACCACTTGCTTCCGTACTCTGATTCTTGCCTGTACTGATGCTTAGCGTATATACGTGAAGGTACTTCTGACTTGCGTATATACGTTGCAGTAATGTCTCCGTATCCGCCGGATCGGGGCGTTACAGGTTGGTATCAGAGCTTAGGCTCTCACCTCCTCAGTACGTCCAGACGGCAAATTAATGGTAAAGAAATTTGCAACTGGAATGCATGAGTCTTGGTTATACAGTCCAACTACAAGTACAAAGTTATCCATTCTCTCTTGATAATCTCTTCCTTGAATTCTGAAGTTCTCCCATCCTTTCATACTTCAGTTTCTTGTTATTCTTGGACCAACTCGGACATGAAAAGATGGGAAATCATAACGGTTCTGGTTCTTCCTAGGGTAAACCTAATGGAGAAAATCTTGATTTAAGACTATCTCTGCAAGATATGATGAGACACGATCAAGTACAGGCAAAGGCCCCGCACCAAGGATCATTGGTTGCACTCCGGGAACAGAAGCCAGGCGACATGTTAGATTTCAGGAAATTACAGCCCGCAATCTTTTCAAGCATGGAGAAGCCCTGGATGCATAGCAGTGGTCAGTAAACCTGATGGATCTTCTAAGTCAACTTGGGTCCCTGACGAGAACTAGGTGAAAATGATCAAGATTCAGTTAGAAGATGTAGCCTGGATGTAATAGTTGGCGGAAGCAGCGAGACTGGGAAAGCCCAACACTTGGGACTAGTTCTCGAAGGATTTCTATAGGAAGATTCTTCTCTGTAATAGCCCAGGAAGAAATGAAAGAATGATTTATCAAATTGCGGTAGGGAGATTGAATTGTAAATAAGTACACCGCAAAATTCCTAAAGCAAAGTCGGTCGATGTTTTACATGGTGGCCGATAAGGAGAACCGAGCAAGCAATATCTTAAGTGAGAAATGAAGATGAAGGGCAGGATGTTTCTTATCCCCAAGCAGCCCAAGGAGTATTCTCAAGTTCTTCAGTCATCATCCGGGAAGTGGAATGGACCCAGAGGAGAAGATTAGGATGAGTTGCAGATGAAGTTGGTGAAGAGACCCTCTTAATTGATGAAAGTAAAGGTCCAAATAGGCCTCTGGATGCCCTACTAGCTAAGTCATCCCTCCAACCTTGCCCCCAACATATGACATGTGGATATTGTCTAAAGCCGGACACCTGCAACACAATCGCCAGAAAGATTGTGAATTATCTCGCTTCATCCCCGGTATTAAGTATGGAGTCATACACTAAGGAGACTAAGAACTAGGGCACATGGTGAAGGGAAGCAAACATATGATCTGGCTGAAGGGGAAGAACAGAAAGGGTGTTCGATATCTGAAGGAGGAATCCTTGAAGTACTGACCGTAATTATTATCCCCTTTTAATATGTCCGGGAGTTGATAAATTCTCTATATCATATCCTCCTCATTGTCCTATCACCTTCAATCCTGGTCCGTCCTATTTTTCTCCTTATTTCGTGATTCCTATCTTTCCTATTTTTGCTATTCTGATTTTTATAATCTTTATGCCAACTTAAGATATGTGTTGACTAGTGAGGTGACAGCAGGGCAGATATGGTTCGTTCTCATTATGTTCTGGCATTCCTTGACTCTGGTATATCACACTATCTTATATTGGGCAGATCTTCGGTCTTGCATTATATTCTTGTATTTATGGATACATCCTAGGAGACCGGTACGTCAAGTGGAGTAGTCATCGCTTATATAGTCAGATAGATTGCATCATTTCATGAAGAGTGTCAGTATATAACAGTAATTCAGAATCAGGACTTCTGGCAGACAGAGTTATGGTATTTTCTATTTCTCTAATAGAGATCATGATTTCTTGGACTATGTTCATGGAATTCGGGTATTCTCAGAGCTAATCTGCAGTCAGGTTATTATTTAGAAGACAGAATTCGAGACTCGTTTCTATTCTAGTGATTTCTTGATCATGTTCTCAGAGCCACTAACTCCTGTCAGTTTTTATTGATTTGGTGGACCAAAGGCTCCGCTAGCCTCGCCAAGCGAGGGTCGTGTTCTAGTCATTCGTGAACCTAACCGGGTGTGAGTTTCGCTGCACCCTGGTGCTTAGCATTTAGCGTTGTGTTACGCGCTGGCTTCGCCACGTGAGATATGCCACATGCGAGCCTCGTAGAGCGTTAGCTTCGCGGCACCCTAATGTTTAACACCTGAGCTGTGTTACGCGATGACCTCATCTAGGCTTGGTTTCATCCGTGGCTAGTCCCTTCAGTGCTTGGCACTCTAGTCATTCCTCGGATTTCTAGCGTACTTTTATGGATCTGCTGAACAGAGTTCCATCACTATATCTGAGCTATCGCCATGGCCTTGTCAATGATCCATTCCACCAATCTTGCAGGGCTCAGATATCTTCTTCCTGTTTCACCTGCAGTCGGTTTATCATTCATAAGTCAGTATTCCAAATTCTTCACAGTTATTCTATATTCTTGGCTACGTCTTTCAGAATTAGCAACGCCCAGTTTACGGAAATTCTTAATTATTGGTCTTCTTGATTTATACTCATCATTATCAAGGTTTTCTTTATCTTGGGTATTCTGGTTTATTCCCGGGGAATTAATATGTATATGGCACCTCAGTAATTCTACTGCAAAAGGATAACATCTTACTATGCAGGGTTTTATATTATATTATGAACTTCAGCACTATGGATTTCATTAGCTTTAGCTCACAGTCTGATCGAAGTATTATTGATTATCTTACCAAATCAGCTCACTTTATATTGTTCAGAATGGGTTAGTCCTTTGAAGTTCTGGCAGTGTTCTTTTATAAGCAGACATCAGATCAGTATTATTATGGCACCGTCAGAGGATGTATATATACGGCAGAAGTGCAGAGATGCTTTAGTCCTGAGTTAGTTGTTCAGTCAATCTGGGGGAACAGCTCATAGTTATTCATATCTTGATTGGCATAATTCTCATTCCTATCTTTTTGTGTTCATTTCACCCCTTATCGAAATTGCGAGGACGCAATTTTTTGTAAGGTGGATGGAGTGTAACACCCCGTTCCCGGAATACGTACCTAGTTGCGTATTCATATTTTTCGATCGTATTTTTTCGATTTACTTCTTATATTTGTTTTGTATTATGAATTATACATATGAACGTTTTGTCTTGGATTTGGATTCGTGGACTCGGAGTCAGCCCTAGTCTGAACCGAGGGCCCGATCCTAGAGTATTACTCGATTTGGTCTTTTTACTATTCCGATTTGACCGATTTCAGTTTTGAACATCGTTTTCCAATATTTTAGATTTTCTATGATTTTCTGGAATTTTCCTCAATTAAGTTGGGAATCTTCAAAACCGGTGTCGATCAGTGCCGCTGACCGATTCCTAGATTTTTAATTTACAAACGGATTGGAATTACTAGAAGGGCCTTTAGACATTATTTCTTAAAATCACATTTCCTATCTAAATACCTTTTTCTGAGAATTTTATGAATTTATGAAAATTCCACCGGAGTCGGTGTCGGCCAGTATCGCTGGTAGATTCCGGGACGATCGGAATTGAATTTCTGAATTCCGCTTTCACTTTACTTCTTAAAATCATATTTTCTTCTTTAATACATTTTCTGGGATTTTTCAGAATTTATCAAAATCCGGCCGACCCGGTGTAGACCGGTGTCGGCGGCTGACTTTTGGATTTTTAATTTGAAAACGGGATTTTATTTTGGAAAATTGATTTCATATTATTCCTCAGGATGACGTTTTCTACCTCCGGGTATTTTTGGGGATTTTTCTGGAACAGTCGATATTTCGCGGCCATATTATAATATTATTATTTTCTCCCAATCTCTTCTTTTTCTTTCTTTCTTCCCTTTTCTTTTCTCCCGCTGACTCCAGCCCATCCCCACGTGGGAGACAACCACCCCATCACCCATTTAATTCCTCCCCATCACTTCCCCATCACTATCACTCTCTTTCTCCTTTTCTTTTTCTTTTTCTTTCCTTTTTCTTTTCTTTCCTTCTTCACTTTTCTCTCTTCTTCTTCTTCTTTTTCTTCTTCTCCATGATGGCCGACGCCCAAGCTAGCCACCACCGGAGCCACCACCGCCGGCCACCCTAGGCCGGCCACCACCCCTTCTTCCACAACTCCTCTCCACACCAACACCATCTTCAATCTCAACCAACCACCAACAACCTTCAATTTCCACCAAACCCATCCACAATCCACTTCCATCTTCTCCAAAATTCTCCCTCACCACCATCAAATTCTCCCCTTTAACTACTCCATCATCACCTCCTCCTCCTTCTCCAACTTCCTAACACCACCAATCACCATCACCACCACCACAACCACCACCACCATCACCACCTCCATCAACTACAACAACAACAACAACCACCAAGAAACCCACACCCTCCTCCTCCACCCGGGCGCGCGCGCGCCGCCCTTCACCCCGGCGGCGGCGCCGCAGCCGGCAGGCCGCCGGCGCCGGCCGTGGCCGGCCGGCCACCCCCACACACCTCCTTCCTTCTTCTTTTCATTTCTTTCTTTCTTTCTTCTTTTCTTTTCTTTCTTTCCTTTTTCCTTTTCATTTCATTCCCTAAATAAAAAGATTCCCCTCTTTCCTAAAATACCCCCATCCTCTTTCTAAAACTACTACACTCTATTTACATCAATACCCCACTCCTTTAAATCCCAATTTTATTTCAAAATACACCTCATTTTCTCTCTCTTTTCCCTACAACTTTCCCTCTCTCTCCTCAACTCCCTGTCCCCCTTTGTGACTTGCCGACGCGGGTCTCTCCCCCGCGTCTAGGCTATCCGTAACGCGGCCTCCGCGTTTATGTATCGACGCAGCGTGGGGCCAACGCCCGCGTCTGTATCTCTCTCGTGTCAACACGACGCGGAGCTAAAGTCCGCGTCTGTGTTCTTCCTGTGCTTCTCCGTTGGCAAGACCTAGGGCCGGTACCCTCCTTTTGGATTGGGGCCGAACATCCCTTTGTCGGGCACAACAAAGGAAGCACCTTTCCTCCTCTCTGTTTGTTTCCTAACGCGGATCTCAACCCCGCGTTTGAGGTATCTTCGCAGCGCGACTCCCGCGTCTGTGATTCCCGCGTCTGGTACTTTCCGCGACGCGATCCCCGCGTCTGCTCTTTCCCGCGTCTGTTATTCCTGCGACGCGACTCCCGCGTCTGCGACCCTCGCGTCTCACTGTCAAACCCGCGTCTCCCTGTATCTTCTCTCTCCTCTTCACTTCTCTCTCCTCATAACTATATATTATTTTATGGCGCGTGCGCGAGTTCCATGGATTCCAGACTTTTCGGCTTTTCGGTGATTTAGGCGAGTGTTCTCGCTCTCGCCTCCATTTGGGTTTCCCCGCTTCGTCGGGTCGATATGTATTCCATTTCATGTATTTTGTATTGGGCTGAGTCCCTATATCTGTGTGTGGCCGAGTGCCAATCTCTGGACATGTATTGCTCTGTGACGAATGCTTGTACTAGGGTAGTTTCCTTCTTGTACTCATACCATGCCTGTGATGTATTGTACTGCCTTATACCATACTTGGCTTCCGGACCCTTCAACCTCCGGTCACTCACGATCTCGAAAGAGAGGTGATTGGGATCGGCAGGTCTCTCAGTTCAGCCTCCGGTCCCTCACTGTCTCTGAAGAAGCGTGATTGGGATCGTCAGGTTTCCCAGCTCCGCCTGGTGTGCATGCTTAGCGCTCAGTGCTTTACCACTAGATTCGTCTAGGCGAGTTGCTGCCGGATTTACCGCTCGTGCTTCAGTCGAGTCGTCCCGGTAACCTCGCCAGACGCTCCAGTGTTAAATACTGTTTGCTGTCTGTACTTCCAGCTTGCTCTGCTCCGCTCGGTTGTGCTCAGCTACTATTCTACCACCGTGTCTTTCTTCATACCTGTCGTTTATGCATGTTACTGTTTAACACATGTATATCACCTGTCAACTGATTTGTTATCACCTAACATCGGACATGCTACTTCTTGGCAAGACCCCTTGTTATGACATGACTTACCACTGGATTATTATCAATCTCTTGACATGACTGGTTACCTGTCTAATATCACCATCTTGTCATGCTATCCCTTGACACCCAGCATGATATACTTGACCTGTGATTATCATATTTACGGGAACCCTGCCTTGTTATCCTGTACTATGTACAGTGACCTGATATCCTGTATCATGATCAGTGACCTGTTATCCTGTATTATATACAGTGACCTGAACTCCTGAATCCTGATCATGTCCTGTTCCTGTTATTCCCGTAAATTGATAATTAACCTAATAAATCATAAAAGGAACAACTTGCATCGGGTCGGGGGAAACATGCGGCTATCAATATGTGTTCGTGTTTACAGTGGTATTAGGCATGTTGTGCAACTAAAACTTCCGGTCTGACCTGTGGGCCTCCAGGCAACCGAGGGGAGTGCTGGCTCCCTCCTCCTGAATCATGATAAGGGCATACATAAGTCCCTCCTGTTAGCCTTGCGGCAGGTTCCGTCACCAAGCAACGGAACAATCCTGGGCCGTGGTCCCGGGTATGTACGGGACCCACTGTAAACATAGTTCGTTGATACCCCCGCTGGTTTCCAATAACAACCTTGCTTTACTCGGATATGGATCTATGTGTGCTGGGACGCTAGTTCACATAGCTAGATATCAGGGTAAGACGAGTAATAATAAAGTGTCTAATAACCGGCTCTTTAAGTTGTAAGTAGAGGTATGTGGAATGGGACGCATACTGAAGCCTGCAGCTTAAACGGCTTTGAATCTGTGATATGCCTTATCATATTTGCTTGTCCTGGATTTTACATCGGATTTCCGGTTTTATGAGAATTATTATATAACTGCTCATGCCCTGCTTTATCCCTGGTATCCATCTGCCTCCTGTTCATTATCTTATTATGCCCTGAGTGCAGTCGGATTGTATGTGCTTGGATTATGGTGACATAAGATAAAGGTATATAGATGAGGGTTTCCTTGTTTGGATTATTCCTTCGACGTACTAGTCTTATGGAGCCGTGATCTGAAACCATACAATCAGATTTGCTCGTCCTCGGCTATACTTGGTCTTATCGCTTTACATGTGCTTATCCTTGCTCGCCACTTGGCTTTTGTATCACCACTCGCCTGGAGTTTCATCTGACTCCCCTGGATTCTCATGTCCAGGTCAAGGAGCTTGGAGCGTGTGGATTCTCCCTGTTGCTGATCAGAGTGGCGCAGCTGAAGCGTGGATCTCCAGCAGACCGTTCAGAGCTCTATCCTTCCAGGCCCCCTGTGTGCCTCTCGAGTTTTCCTTTAGTAAACTCGTGAGTGCTCTTTTGTACTATTTATCCATGTACATCTGCTTGTAATCTCGCAATTGCGCATATCAGTGATGTAATATTCATGTAATATTGGATCACCTCTGGTGATAACTTTGTAATTGTACTCATATGTTGGAATGTATAATGCACCACTTGCTTCCGTACTCTGATTCTGCCTGTACTGATGCTTAGCGTATATACGTGAAGGTACTTCTGACTTGCGTATATACGTTGCAGTAATGTCTCCGTATCCGCCGGATCGGGGCGTTACATATACTATGCCTGGTAGGCGGACCTAGCGTCAACACTTTACCACTTACTCCATTCGAGCGTAGTTACCCTGTGAACGGTAGTATGGTGTTCATACGCTTGCTGCGACACGTGTGTCTAGCTACGCTGCGAGCGGTAGCCTCACCGAGCGTGATAGTATTACATTAGCTTCGCTCCAGCTCTGCTTAGCTCCGCTTGGATGTTGCTTGCTAAATTACTTGCCTACCAATTTATCGATTCTCTTATTAATGGTTGTGAAAAGTTTAAAATCTTACTTATACTATTTTTCCTGAAACTGCATGGTTTTAAGGTATTCGTACCAATCTAGTATATCGTACTATTTTCCTGTATCGCCTGACATACTTTCGCTTGATGTGCTTACATATACTATGATGTCTCTTGTCACCTGCCTGATATCACTCTTATGTCACGTTATCACCTAACACCCAACATGCTACTACTTGGCATTTGCTCCTTATTATATCATGACTTAACACCTGTCTCCCGTCACATTAATATTTGACCTGTGATTATCATATTTACGGGAATACTATACTTGTTATTCTGTATTACATACAGTGACTTGAATACTGTACTTGTTATCCTGTATTATATATATAGTGACCTGAACCTATAGTACTCATGTACTCCTGAATTTCTGATCGTGTCTTGCACCTGATATTCTCATAAATTGATAATTACATAATAAACTATAAAAAGGGACAACTTGCATCAGGTCGGGGGAAACTTGCGAATATCTTTACATGTTCGTATTTACAGTGGTATTAGGTATGTTGTGCAACTAAAACTTCCGGTCTGACCTGTGGGCCTCCAGGCGACCGGGGGTGCTGGCTCTCTCATTCTTGGTACCATCTTGATAAGGGCATCCTATAAGACCCTCCTATACGCCTTGTGGCCGTTTCTGAGCACCAGCAATGGAACGTCTTGGACCGTGGTCCTGTACATGCACGGGACCCACTGTAAACATTGTTCGTTGATACCCCGTTGGTTTCCAATAACAATCTTACTTTACTCAGATGTGGATATATGTGTGCTGGGATGCTAATTACATATCTAGACATTTAGGTAGGACGAGTAATAATAATAATAAAAGATGCCAACTATGTACCCGTTGTATATTTTGCCATGTTTGCTCCATTGGATTTTTTATACAGACTTCTGGTTTTATGATTATTCTATCATAGCTGTTTACATCCTGCTTTACCACTTATGTTCTATTCTACCAGTCTTCTACTCTTATCTTATCATATGATGAATATTCTCTACTTGATATCGCTTGCTACATATCTACCTGCTTCTGTATGTTTATGCTCAAGACACAATTTTCAATGCATGTTTATCATTCGGATTTATCGATATACGTGTGCTCGTCTATGCATGCCACTTGGCATTCGCATCACAACTCGCTGGGGAGTTCTGACTCCTCTGAATCCTCATATCCAGGTTTCAGAGCTTAGAGCTTGTGGATTCTCTCGGATGCTGATCAGAGTGGCGCAACTGAAGAGTGGATTACTGGCAGACCGTCTGAAACCCTATCCTTCCAAGCTCCCTACGCATCTATCGAGTTTTCCTTCTATAAACTCGTGAGCGCCATTTGTACTGTTCATATTTGTATATCTTTTGTATTCTCGCATCTGCGTCATATTGGTGATGTAACATTCTTGTAATATTTATCACATCTGGTATTAACTTATAATTGTACTCATATGTTGGAATGTATAATGCACCACGTGCTTCCGTACTTTAATTCTTACTTGTACTGATGCTTAGCGTATATACGTGAGAGTATCTTCAACCTGCGTGTATACGTTGCAGTAACGCCTCCGTACCCTCCGGATCGGGGCGTTACAATATCTATAATATTACAACTTAAATCATAAATTTTAGCCTTTTAAGTTTCAAAATCACAAGAGAATAATTATAAATTTAAAGAAAATAAGAAAAGATACTACAAAAATTAGAAAAGATACTATTCAATCACGCATAGCTAAGTCTGACCTATTTGTGACCATTGAGGCTTGGCTTAGTCCTAAAAGGGTTGAGTGGAGTTGGTAGGTTGTGGATAAGATTAAGCTCGAGGTGTGGCCTTTGTTACCAAAAATAAAAAATAAAAAATAATAATAGTAATAAAATATTGCTCATTTCTCTACTAATATAATCACAACCTTTTTGCTTGGAATTCTAATTTTTATAGTGTCTCTCTCGTGTCACGTTCAAACAAAATCTATCCATTCATTTTCAAATATTTAACACATCTTAAAATCTAGCCATACATTTATATCCCATCTATTTTTTTTATAATAATAATAGCATTTTTTAGATAAAAGAATCAAGTTACTTATTTCTTTCTTCATGATTATATATCCAAAAAATTCAAAGGCACTCATCTCTCTCTCACATCTCACATCCGTATGTATGTGAGAAAGGATGTTATAATACCCAAAAATTCAATCATAACATCTTGTTAAAAAACAACATTTAATAAAGAGAGAAAATATGATACTTATTTCAAAACAAAAGATGAAAAGTTTCATTCTAATTCAATTTAAAAAATTTCTAGAGTCATATCAGAAGCCTATATTTTACATCAATTCTGCTTTGGTTGCACGAATTGGTTGCCACGTGCTAAAAATCTAGTGACAGTAATGCCTACAATTTGAAACTCTTTCTTTTCCTGAATTTAAATTCAAACCTCTTTTTTACTATGCTTTTTTCTTTTTTCTTTTTCTTTTATCTTTCTTTTAAATGCAGCACTGCTAATTGGATGCTTAACAACTTTAACAAGACAAGTTATATGAAATCTAATTTATTTAAATTTAAATTCTAAGATCTGCTGCATAAAACTTCAGTAGCAGATAGAAGGCACATTACATGTATTCTAATGTCCTTATGCTAACTAATTAATACCTCATACTGTTAGGATTATGGTTGGAATACATTGTGAAAGTAGACGAAACTTCGAAAATCAAAGAACGAACGTGCACAAGAAGTTGTGCACAGTATAAGTTGATTTATATTTTGTATAGTCGACTTTTGATAAGAATTAGTCGACTAATACATTGGTACAGTCGAATGATCTTGCAAACAAAGAGTAAAGATCTCGGATTTTTTAGAGATTAGTCAACTAATAGTCGACTAATAGATATGATTAGTCGACTTATACATTGGTACAGTCGACTAATATCGAGTCTGGCTGTTTTTTTTGGGATTTATTTTCAGTTTTGAATTGGATTCGAGCTTCCTTTTCTTTAAGATGATGATTGTTCGTATTGATAAAGTTTTTATAAGACTAGGAGAGTCCAATGATGTAGAAATGAACCCTTGGGGTTGGCATTCAATGAATTCAATTCAACAGAGATTCGTGTGAGAAGTTTTAACCATAAGCGTTCGCGATTCTAGGCGGTGTAACACCCCGCTCCCAGAATACGTACTTAGTTGCGTATTCAGATTTTTCGATCGTATTTTTTGATTTACTTCCTGTATTTGTTTTATATTATGAATTATTTATATGATCGTTTTGTCTGGATCCGGATTCACGGACTCGGAGTCAGCCCTAGTCTGAACCGAGGACCCGATCGTAGGGTATTACTCGATTTGGTCTTTCTGATATTTAGATTTGACCAATTTCAGTTTTAAACATCATTTTCCAATATTTTAGATTTTTCATGATTTTTTTGGAATTTTCCTGAATTAAATTGAAAATCTTCAAAACCGGTGTCGACCAGTGCCGCTGACCGATTCCTAGATTTTTAATTTACAAACGGAGTTGAATTTCTAAAAACGGCTTTCTTGTAACTTCTTAAAATCACATTTTTTATCTAAATACTTTTTCTGAAATTTTTCTAATTTTATCAAAATCCGGCCGACCCGGTGTAGACCGGTGTTAACGATTGACTTCAAGATTTTTATTTCAAAAATGAGATTGAATTTCTAAAAAGCGATTTCACCAAAAATCTTTAGATAATATTTATTATTTTTGAGAATTTTCGGAAGCTTTTTAAGCTACCTTATTTTTTGGACCTTTCCGGAGTTTTCGGTGTTTTCCCAGATACCGGAATCTTATCCAGATATTTTACTATTCTAATTTTCTCTCTCCTCGCTAGACGTGAGTTTCACCAACCTTGATTCATCATTAAATGCAGAGATCCTCTCCATTCTGCATTAAATGCGCTTCAGATCAACTCCCATCAAGTCATTATGACTTTCTCTCTCCTCTGTTAAACGCAGCTTTTGCATTTTCTTCTGGACGCGGCTTTAATTTCCGCGTCTGGCTTTATTTTGCCTAGACGCGGATTTTACCCCTGCGTCCAAATAGTTATTTAACGCGACCTTCGCTTTCTTATATCAACGCGACGCGGAGTTCATGCTCGCGTCTGCGTTCTCCTCGTGTCCTTGCTAGAACGCGGGTCTCAAACCCCGCGTTTGTGACATCCCTGCAACGCTTTTTCCCGTGTCTGCGATTCCCGCATCTCCATTCTCTCTCCTCTTCTAAATAATACGATCTTTACTTTATGGAACGCGGTTATGCGTTGGTCATCTGAATTCCGGAGATCGGGGATTTCACTGTGTTTTCTAAAGATTTAGGCGAGTGTCCTCGCCTCCATTCGATTTTTCCCTTTTATCGGATCGACTCATACTGGCATTATGTATCACTTAACATGTTAGTACTTGATGTATGTTCCTGCTATGTTATCTCTTATCACTTGTCACCTGTTATAATATGACTTGTCGCCTGTCTAATATCACCTCCAAGGCATATGACACATGACACCTGATACCTGTCACCTGATATACTACTACTTGATACTTGTTCCTTGTTATGACATGGCTTATTACCTGTCACCTGCCTGATCACTTGTCATTGGCATGTTGAGACCTGATACCTGTTATGATTAACTCTCTACTCATGATTATCACATTACGGGAATGTAGAACTTGATCTCTTGTTATGAACTCCTGTTATGCTTGTTATGTACTCCTGTTATGATCAGTTATGATCCTACTCATTCCCGTAATCCGATAATTATGTTAATAAGTCATAAAGAGGATAACTTGCATGGGGAATGGGAGGAAGTGATGGATGCCGGTATGATGCCTTGCTTATAGCAATGGAATACAATACTGACGATTCGTGTTAGGGGGATTTCAGGCCCTCAGAAGATGCGTGTTAGGGGGATTTAAGGCCCCCAATGGCTGTGTCCCGGGCGGACGGGAACTACTATAAGTATGAGCTATCAGTTCTTCATCAGCTTCCAATAACTAACCTCGACTTACTTATATATGGATGTATGTGTGTTGAGATGTACACCAGGACACATACCTAGATATATGGGTCGAACGAGTAATAATAATAATATACCAAGATAATAACTTGTTATGTTGCTCTACAACTTGGTTATATCACTTGTTTCGCCACGATTGCTTTCATCAGGTTTTTACTTCGGATTTTCGATTTTATGATTATTATACTATACCTATTCATATCCTGCTTTCTACATGTATTCTATCCTGCCTGTCTCCTGCTCTTATCTGATCATACTATGAGTCTTCTCTGCTTGATATCATATGTTGTATATCTACTTGCTCCTGTATGCTTGTGCCTACGACACGGTTTTCATGTTTATGATCCAGATTTATCGATACACATGTGCTTATCTATGCTCGCCACTTGGCTTTCGCATCACCACTCGCCGGGGAGTTCTGACTCCTCTGGATCCTCATGTCCAGGTCTCGGAGCTTGGACTGAAGGGGATTCTTCCTGTTGAGGACCAAGCTTTCTTCTGTAGGGCAGACGACCAGCTGTAACTCCAGTCCCATCCTTGCTTCCCCTAGTTGGCTCGCGGCTTCTCTAGCTATCTCGTGAACGCTCTTTTGTACTATTCATACTTGTACACCTCTGTGTATTCTCGCATTTGCGCCTGTCGGTGATGTAATATTCTTGTAATATTTGTCACCTCTGGTGAGAACTTTGTAATTGTACTCATGTATTGGAATGTATAATGCACCACTCGCTTCCATACTCGATTCTTGCCTGTACTGATGCTTAGCGTATATACGTGAGGGTATTTCTGACCTGCGTATATACGTCGCAGTAACGTCTCGTACCCGCAGGATCGGGGCGTTACAGGGTGGTATCAGAGCCTAGGCTCTCACATCCTCAGTACGTCCAGATGGCAAATTGATGGTAAAGAAATTTGCAACTGGAATGCATGAATCCTGATTTTACAGTCCAACTACAAGTACAAAGTTATCTATTCTTTCTTGACCATCCTTCCTTTGATTCCTAATCCCTTCCATCTTTCCCCTGTTTTGGTTTTTCGAAGCCTTTATACCAACTTAAGATATGGATATACTAGAGAGGTAGTGGCTGGTCCTGAATGAAGCGATTATATGATCTCTTTGGCCAACTCTATGAAGCTCGGGTATTATCGGGATTGATCCTAATCGGGTTATCTTTCAGAAGTCAGTAGTCGGAATTCTTTACGGATATTCTACATTCTCGGCTATATCTTTTAGAGTGATTGATGCCTGGTATTCGGAATTCTCAATTATCGGTCTTCTTTATTATGCTCAGGACTATCAGGGTTTTCTTTATCTTCAGTATTCTGGCTCATTCTCAGAGCGACATTAAGTATGCAGTACAACGGGAATTCTATTGCAGAGCTGTGTTATCAGTCAGTATTATTCGGCATTGTTCGAAGACTTATACAGCCAGAAGTGCAGAAGATGTCTATTATCTCGATTGTTATTCAGTCAACTCGAGAGCCCTACCTGTAGTAATTCATATCTTGATTGGTATAATTTCCATCCATGGTCCCTCCTGTGTTCATCTTCCCCTTATCGAAATTGCGAGGACGCAATTTTTTTGTAAGGTGGATGGATTGTAACACCCCGCTCCCAGAATACGTACTTAGTTGCGTATTCAGATTTTCGATCGTATTTTTTAATTTACTTCATGTATTTGTTTTGTATTATGAATTATTTATATGATCGTTTTGTCTTGGATCCGGATTTACGGACTCGGAGTCAGCCCTAGTCTGAACCGAGGACCCGATCCTAGGGTATTACTCGATTTGGTCTTTTTGGTATTTAGATTTGACCGATTTCAGTTTTAAACATCATTTTCCAATATTTTAGATTTTTCATGATTTTCTGGAATTTTCCTGAATTAAATTGAAAATCTTCAAAACCGGTGTCGACCAGTGCCGCTGACCGATTCCCGGATTTTTAATTTACAAACGGAGTTGAATTTCTAAAAACGGCTTTCTTGTAACTTCTTAAAATCACATTTTCTATCTAAATACTTTTTCTGAAATTTTTCTAATTTTATCAAAATCCGGCCGACCCGGTATAGACCGGGTTAACGGTTGACTTTAAGATTTTTATTTCAAAAATGAGATTGAATTTCTAAAAACTGATTTCACCAAAAATCTTTAGATAATATTTATTATTTTTGAGAATTTTTCAGAAGCTTTTCAAGCTACCTTATTTTTGGACCTTTCCGGAGTTTTCGGTGTTTTCCCAGATACCGGAATCTTATCCAGATATTTTACTATTCTAATTTTCTCTCTCCTCGCTAGACGCGAGTTTCACGAACCTTGATTCATCATTAAATGCAGAGATCCTCTCCATTCTGCATTAAATGCACTTCAGATCAACTCCCATCAGTCATTATGACTTTCTCTCTCCTCTGTTAAACGCAGCTTTTGCATCTTCTGGACGCAGCTTTAATTTCCGCGTCTGGCTTTATTTTGCCTTGACGCGGATTTGCTTTTTTGAGACGCAGCTCTTCTCTTTTGTATGAAACGCAAGTTTCACTTTATATGATGGGATTGGCTACATTATTATAATATTTCCCCCCATTATATATACACCCCCCTCTTTACATTCTTCTCTCTCTCTCTTTCACATTTCTTTCCTTCTCCATTTCCAGCAAGCTTGCAGGCCACAAAAATGGCAGCCATGGGCTTGCCTTGGCTGGCCAATTCTCCACCATTTTCTCTCCATTTTCACCACCAACTCCACCACCTCGTTCTCCTCCATCTCCTTCTCCATTCCAACAACAACAACTACAACATCACCACCTCCACCATCTTCTTCTTCCTCTTCTTTTCCATCAAATAACCCATTTTCACCACCACCTTCTCCACCACTAGATACTTCACCTTGACCACCAACGACCATGTCATCTTCTTCTCCTCCTCGTGCTCTTTTCGACGAGCTATTACTTCGCTCTCCGAAATCCCTTTTGCAAAACTCCAATTTTCACTTTTAACTATACTTGCACCCTCTAGATTTGTTGGGCTTGGAGCTTTAACCATCATCTCCGGCCAATCTCCGGCCGTCGCCGATGACCACCGGCCATCGCCGGCCATCCTCCCTTCCTCTTTTCATTCTTTCCTTTCCTTCTTTCTTTCTTTTCCATCTTTCTTTCTTTTCTTTCCTTTTTCATTTCCTTTTCTTCTCTGATTTCCCTCACTCTTTCCCTGTGTCTCACTCTCCCTCTTTCCCTGTCTCTCTCTCTCTTTCTGTTGATTTCTAGACGCGGATTTTACCCCTGCGTCCAAATAGTTATTTAACGCGACCTTCGCTTTCTTATATCAACGAGACGTGGAGTTCATGCTCACGTCTGTGTTCTCCTCGTGTCCTTGCTAGAACGCGGGTCTCGAACCCGCGTTTGTGACATCCCTGCAACGCTTTTTCCCGCGTCTGCGATTCCCGCATCTCCATTCTCTCTCCTCTTCTAAATAATACGATCTTTACTTTATGGAACGCGGTTACGCGTTGGTCATCTGAATTCCGGAGATGGGGATTTCACTGTGTTTTCTAAAGATTCAGGCGAGTGTCCTCGCCTCCATTCGATTTTCCCCTTTTATCGGATCAACTCATATTGGCATTATGTATCACTTAACATGTTACTACTTGATGTATGTTCCTGCTATGTTATCTCTTATCACTTGTCACCTGTTATAATATGACTTGTCGCCTGTCTAATATCACCTCCAAGGCATATAACACATGACACCTGATACCTGTCACCTGATATACTACTACTTGATACTTGTTCCTTGTTATGACATGGCTTATTACCTGTCACCTGCCTGATCACTTGTCATTGGCATGTTGAGACCTGATACCTGTTATGATTAACTCTCTACTCATGATTATCACATTACGGGAATGTAGAACTTGATCTCTTGTTATGTACTCCTGTATGCTTGTTATGTACTCCTGTTATGACCAGTTATGATCCTACTCATTCTGTAATCCGATAATTATGTTAATAAGCCATAAAGAGGATAACTTGCATGGGGAATGGGAGGAAGTGATGGATGCCGGTATGATGCCTTGCTTATAGTAATGGAATACAAAACTGACGATTCGTGTTAGGGGGATTTCAGGCCCTCAGAAGATGCGTGTTAGGGGGATTTAAGGCCCCCAATGGCTGTGTCCCGGGCGGACGGGAACTACTATAAGTATGAGCTATCAGTTCTTCATCAGCTTCCAATAACTAACCTCGACTTACTTATATATGGATGTATGTGTGTTGAGATGTACACCAGGACACATACCTAGATATATGGGTCGGACGAGTAATAATAATAATATACCAAGATAATAACTTGTTATGTTTCTCTACAACTTGGTTATATCACTTGTTTCGCCACGATTGCTTTCATCAGGTTTTTACTTCGGATTTCCGATTTTATGATTATTATACTATACCTATTCATATCCTGCTTTCTACTTGTATTCTATCCTGCCTGTCTCCCGCTCTTATCTGATCATACTATGAGTCTTCCCTGCTTGATATCATATGTTGTATATCTACTTGCTCCTGTATGCTTGTGCCTACGACACGGTTTTCATGTTTATGATCCAGATTTATCGATACACATGTGCTTATCTATGTTCGCCACTTGGCTTTCGCATCACCACTCGCCGGGGAGTTCTGACTCCTCTGGATCCTCATGTCCAGGTCTCGGAGATTGGACTGAAGGGGATTCTTCCTGTTGAGGACCAAGCTTTCTTCTGTGGGGCAGACAGACCAGCTGTAGCTCCAGTCCCATCCTTGCTTCCCCTAGTTGGCTCGCGGCTTCTCTAGCTATCTCGTGAGCGCCCTTTTGTACTGTTCATATTTGTACACCTCTGTGTATTCTCGCATTTGCGCCTGTCGGTGATGTAATATTCTTGTAATATTTGTCACCTCTGGTGATAACTTTGCAATTGTACTCATGTATTGGAATGTATAATGCACCACTCGCTTCCGTACTCTGATTCTTGCCTGTACTGATGCTTAGCGTATATACGTGAGGGTATTTCTGACCTGCGTATATACGTCGCAGTAACATCTCCGTACCCGCAGGATCGGGGCGTTACAGGGGGTCATCAAAGGGCTTGTAATCTTTTTAGCGAGTGGTATAAGTGTTTCATATTGTACTTCCCCAAAGTTTAATAAAGTCTCTTTCCTTCTTCCGTAGACGTAAACACGATCTGTTTGATCGGTGGAACTATGTTAAATTGTGTGTTAGTTTTCTATCTTAGAAATATCTTCTTCCTTATCTTTTTTCTTCTCATTGCTCATCAATCCTGTGTTGCTTCCGCTGCGTTGCTCCAGCGCTGGTTGTGGGGGCAGTCGTTCTATAATAATTGGTATCAGAGTAAGGTCAATGGGAAGATATCTGCAATCAAGTTCGATACTCAGAAGTTCGATAGTGTCATCAATTTCAGCAGGTGATAGATTAGGATGAACACTATCTTGACCTAAAGCGGATTAAAGAAAGCAATATTCAGGAGGGAGAAAAAGCCCCAAGATATGAAGGAAGAAACTTGAAGAAGTTAGACGAGAAAGCATCGACGACTATTCAGCTTTACTTGGCGGATGAAGTATTGAATGAGTTTTCTACGAAGAAAACATCATCGTCGTTATGGGAGCTACTTCAAAGACCACTATCTAAAGAAGCCATTGGCGAATCAGTTGACTCTGAAGCAACATCTATTTCTTCTCCGCATATATGAAGGTACACTTATCAAGTCTCACATTGTAAAATTTTTCTCTATTATAAATGATTTAGATAGGTTAAGATTGAAAATGACGATCAAATACTTTTATTACTATGTTATTTACCTTCTTCATATAAGAACTTTAGGGAAGCTATCATTTATGGAGGAAAATCAACTGTCAAGGTTGTTGGCCCAAAGACCATTAGCCCGAGTTTTGATGATAACAAAACATATGTAGTTATGTTTTTTAACAATTTTGTTAAACAAAGTTTCAGGTTGATCATTTGTTGCATTTTGGCTCCATCACAAGACTCACACATTTGGAAGCCGAGAAGATGTAGATCCCAGAGCCTAAGCACATAGAAGAGCTCAAGAATCAAGCATACTAGAGAAGAATATATCAAGATTTGTATTTTTACTTTTTGTATTTTAGATAGGATTTATAGTCATTTGTTCAAACCAAGATGATATAGGTTGATAGTTTTTGGGATTGACATACACACACACACACACATACATTTTCATACTCCTTTGTGGTTTTAACAAGAGTTCATAACTATACTCTTTGTTTTCAAAATCGAGTTTTCAGAAAAATAAGTTTCGAAAAAAATCAGGTTTTTGATTTAGAAAAGAATTTTGACAAAATACAGTTCTAACTTTATTTTGTGTTGATCCACGATCACACACTAGTTCTTCAAGTCCCTAGAACTCTATTTTTCATCTAAAGATCAAAAGTTATTTTGTCAGAAAAAGAATGGGTTCAAAAAGATTTTCATAACTTGCCTGTTGCCCTTTGCCAATCGACCGTGCGGTTGACTGACATGCACCAAAGTTCATGTGTGCACTTCGATCGACTGGGTGGTCGACTAACTGCAAGAGCATTGCCTTCGGTTGGGTCCGGTCAGCCAGCCCAATCAACCGACAGAAAGTTTAACTCTCTGGTTGGGAACAACGGAGGCGGTCAACCGGCAGAAGAATTTTCTTGTGTCAATTTTCCCAATGGCTATATTCTGTTTTTGTCTTTTTCTGGGTCTTTTCCCAACGGCTCTTTTAGGTTTTTTTTACTCATGCTTTCATCATCTATAAACAGTGAGACTGTGATAAAACTTAATAACAAGTTATATACAAGATTTTCAAATCTTAGATCAAGTTTTTATAACTTTTAACCTATTCATAAAAGATTTGTTTTTGAGCAAAATTTTCAAATTCTTGTTTTTAGCTTGAGCCCTCCCTCTACATATCTACAAGCTATTTTCACTACACAATCCTAAAGAGTTTCACCTCCTCATCTTGGTTATAGGATTGTACTTGTGAGCCATTTATGATCAAGTGTAGATCACCAGTTTCTTTTATTGAGAAGTTGAAAAGATTGCGACCTCAAGTGAGCTAGTGAGCTTCGTGTTCGTGTTGCGGCACCGCAAGAGAGGACTAGTGAGTCCATTGAGTTCTAGTGAGAACTTGTGATCAGTTAACGATCTAGTGAGATCGGTCATAATGAAAATCCTTCATAGTGTTGAAGGCGGGGACGTAGAGCAGTGGCTCAACCTCGAAATAAATCATTGTGTTTGCGGTTACTTACTCTTTCTCTCTTCACTCTACTCTCTCTTTAATTACTTGCACTATTGTTTACTTATTTACAAGTATTTTCTTTAGTTGTGATTGATATTTGCGAGGTTGCCAGCATGTTATTTTTAATTCTGTATTATTTGCTATCCAGTATAGCCATCACCTATTCACCCTCCGCTAGGTGATTTTCAAAGGTCAAGGAGCATCTGCTTGACAAGGATAAAATTGACAACCAGTTGACGGATAAGTCTCATCATGATGATTCCGGGCAATTTCACTTTCAAAGGAGAAGAGTAATAATGAAAGTTTTATAGATAACCCAAAATACAAGAATTTGGTGTGCAACTCATGTCATAAGAAGGGGCACATTAGAGCTGATTGTTGGACTCGAAAGAAAAAATAATCAGATGCTAATGTCACTGAACTGGCTGAAGGGGATGAAGATAAGTTAATGTACTATCTGTTACAAACAGATCGGTTGGCAACAAAGATAAATAGATTATTGACTCTGGATGTTTAAAGCATATCAGTTCCAATAGGAAGATATTCTCCTCATATACTTCAGTTTAAGGGGGAGAGGTCTTCATAGGAAATTCTGCTTCAAGTAAGGTGATTGGTGAAGGAACAATCCAGTTTTGTTCTCATGATAGATACATCACTATTCTTCAAGGCTTTCGTCATGTTCTGAAATAAAGGTACAATCTCATATATCTTGAAACCCTACCTAGAGAAGGGTTCAATTTTAGTTCTGAAGGTGATCTTATGGAAGTTTTCAAAGAAGCCCATATGAAGTTTCAGGCCGAACGTGTCGGCGATATTTACATGTTGCGAAATTCAGATGTTACTGTTGGTGGATTATAGTTATTCTTGGCTTCAAAATTGGAGGTTGTGGAACAATTGGAGACTACGATGATTTTGAGCTCAGATGTTCAATTTTACCCTGAAAGAAGATTGGGATTAGGGGTGCCGCGCACAACAAGAAAGTCCAGATAATTATTCCTATGGTGGAGCAAATTCTCATAAATCCTATGTAGATCAAGAAGATCATTACGTAATCAAATTCATGTCAACTTATTCAACCTAATCAAGTTGTGAATCCCATGAGGGGGTTATTGAGAAGAGGGAGTGAGATGGAGATGAGTCAAGAGTTGTTCAATTGTGTATTGATGTGAGCATATAGAGCGTGGTGGCTATTCTCGGACTTGGATGTATTCAAATCAAGGTGGAGATTGTTAGAATTATGACTGGAATACGTCGTGAAGGTAGACGAAACTTCAAAGATCAAAGAACGGATGTGCACAAGAAATTGTGCCTAGTATAAGTCGTATAAGTCGACTTATACTTTGTATAATCGACTTAAGATAAGAATTAGCTAACTAATATGTTGGTATAGTCGACTGATCTTGCAAAAAGAGAGTAAGGGTCTCGAATTTTTTACAAATTAATGATTAGTCTCTAAAACTGCATATTCATACCACGTCTTCACATTTATTTAATATTAAATTCTACTTATAATACCTCTCTTGTATATTTCTAGGTCCATGGTATGAAATGAAGAAGAAGACCCAAAATTACCATTTAATTGGTAATTAAGTCCTATAAAGATAGTCATTGACCTAGGAGGGTGATTCTGTCAAAACCAGGGGCCCAAAATCAAAATTAGGACCTGCAGCCGACAGGGGACCGATGCAACAGCGTGCAACAGGTGATGCTGCGCGCTCCGTGCCAGTATAGCCGCGAAAACGTGGCTCTGGCCATGTTCCCGCTGCAGTACTTGCGCGGTCGCACCAGCGCTTTGAACCAGGGTTTGTCCCTTGTCCCCCTTTCCCGTGGTGCCTATAAATATACCCCCTTGAGGGGTTCTTGAGGGATAAATCCAGAGAGTAATGTAGTTTCTTTCCATGTTGTAGTTTGGGATAGTTTAGTTTAGTTCTTCTTCTTCTTCCTCTTTGTATTTTCCATTCCTTTTAGATCTTGTAATAGGAGAGAGTGTGGTACATGGTTGGAAAGTAAGAGTGCTTGTAATAGAAGGTGAGTGCTTGTAATAGAAGGTGACAAATTATGAAAGGTTCTCTTTTTACCTCTCTTTGTTTTCTTCTCTAACTCCTCTTACATGTTTAGCTAATTTTTTTCTCATGGCAACTAAGTACTAACTACTAACTTTCTAACTTCTTATTTGATAATCCACATAAATCTAATAGCCTCTACTTGGCCTTACTCTTGCAAGAGCTATTGATGGCTCATGATGATGGATCTAGCACTCTAATATCCTAACTCTCTTACAAGCTAACATTACTTTACTCCATACTTACTCTTGTTTAGTTTTTATGGTTTAAGTGTAACTTGCACCTGTTATGTTGAGTTTTGATGTGAAACTTATCATATGGTTCATGCATTGAAACGCTCTTGAACCAAGGACTAGTGATGACTAAGGATACATGTGAGACAACTATAACTAAGAGGTTAGCATGGTTAATGGAGTCATTAGTACTTAATAGCTATGGGTTTTCTTACATTTTTACTTTGTTTTAAGAAATATATCAAAAACCACAAAAACCATTTCTTCTATGTTTCCCACTTCTTCGTCTTTCACCATACTCTTCTCTTGTCATTCTTTGTTTTCTTTTCTTTTCATTATTTAAAACATTGAAGAACTTTTAACATACACATGAATATACCGGTAAAGCTTCTATCGCTTCCAATCCCTGTGGATTCGACTCGTTTAGCCTCTATGCTATAACGGAAGTATCAAGGAAGCCAAAGCGCACACACTTTAAATCTTGATTTCAAAACATACACTTTTCGTGCACGATTTTTCCCCGATCAATTAGTCAACTTATACTCATCTATATAGACGACTAATAGACATGATTAGTTGACTTATATATTGGTATAGTTGACTAATATTGGGTATGATTGTTTTCTTTCTGGATCTATTTTCAATTTTGAGTTGGATTCGAGTTTTCTTTCCTCTGAGATGATGATTGTTCATGTTAATGAAGTTTGCTTAGGTAGGAGAGTCCTATGGTGTATAAATAAACCCATGGGGTTGTCCTTCAATGAAATCAATTAAAGAGAGATTCATGTGAGAAGTTTTAGCTATAAGGATTCGCTATTCTAGGCGGTCATCAAAAAGCTTGTAATTTTCTTAGCAAAGGTGTAAGTGTTTCTAATTGTACTCGCCCAAAGTTTAATAAAGTTTCTTCCCCTTCTCCCGTGGATGTACATGTAGCACCCCATTCTCGGGATACGTATCCAGATACATGTCCTGATTTTTTGACCGTATTATTTCAATTTTCTTTTAGTATTTATTTTTAAGTTGTGATTTCTCATATTTTTGGTATCGGGTCTGGATTCTCAGTCTTAGAGTCAGCCTAACCCGGATCGAGAACCCAATACCAGCATACAACTTGATTTGATCTTTTTGGTAGTCCGATTTGACCGATTTTAGTTTCAAATACCGTTTTCCAATATTTTAGATTTTTCGTAATTTTCTAAAATTTTCCAGAATTTTCTGTAAAATCTCTAAAACCGGTGTCAATCGACATCGTTGATCAATTCCCGAATTTTTTGTTTTCAATTGGAATTGAATTTTCAGAAACGACTTTCACGTTACTTCTTAGAATTTCATCTAAATATATTATTTTGATATTTTTTTAAATTTATCAAAATTTGACCGATTCTGGTGTCGGCCAATGCAGCCAGAATATTTTAGGATTTTTAATTTGAAAGCTAGATCGAATTTCTTGAATCCAAGTACACCAAGTGTCTTAAAACAATATTTACTATTTTTTGAGAAATTTTCGGAACGTTTCTGAAACTGTCAAATTTTGCCTTATTAAAATAATAATATTATTTACCGTTTTTTCTTTTCTTGGTTTTTCCTTCTCCACTCCCCTACTGTATACCTCCAGAATATTATATTAATTTAATTATTTAATAATATATTTATTTATTATTTTTTATTATTCTTTTCTTTCCCTTTATTTTTTTCCATTTTTCTTTCTTTTTCTTTCTTTTCTTTTCTTCCCCTTTACGAGCCCATGCCCTGTACCCCATTTCCTGCAGCCGCCTGCAGTAGGGACATGATGGGCTGCAACAACAGCCCATCCGTTCCCCATCCCCTTCCATCATTCCCCTCTACTTCTTCTCCCTATTAATTTCTTTCCTTTCTCCCCTTCTCCTTCCTTATTTCCTTCATTTCATTTCTCTACCAAATAAACAACCAACACCTCTCCTCATCACCGCCGCCTCCACTACCGGAGCCGCCGCCATCGCCAGCTGCCGGCCACACACCCCCACCTCCCCACTTCCTCCTCCACTTCCATCACCCCCAAACACCAATCCTTCATCTTCAATTTCAACCAAACCCAACACACCACCATCCTCTTCTTCTCCAAAAATTCACCACCATCTCCATTAATTTCACCACTCCAACCACCCCATCATCACCTCCTCCTCCTCCTCCAACTCCCCACCACCTCCAACAACGACCACAACACCACCACCACCAACTACCACCACCAACAACAACTCCACGAACAACAACAACATACCAACAATAACTTACCCGATCCCTCTCTCTTCCCAAGCTAGGCGCGCTCCCTGGCGGTGCCACGCCGGCTTCCTTTTCTTTTTCCTTTCTTCTTTCCTTCTTTCCTTCTTTATTTCTTTTTTCTTTCTTTTAATTCTTTCCTTTTTTTCCCCTTTCCATTTCTACCCCCTCTTTAACCCCCTAATTACATCTCTATATTTTCCATCATACTCTCACCTTTATTTTTTTATTTATCTTCTTTAAACATACCCTACACACACACACTCCCTCTCTCCCCTCTCTCCTCTCTCATTCTCTCCCTAATATTTATAATATATATATGTTTATATTTTAATATATATGGGCTAGTAGCAGGCTCGCATGTGTTAGCGGACTTCCTGAATTTTTCTCGGTATTTCGTTCCGGTGTTAGGCGCGTACATTTCTTGTGTTATTTCATTCTTCATTATCATCGTTACATGTCTAATAATTATTATCTTGTTTTTAATACATGATGTCTCATTATGTGAGTTGGTATATGATATACGAGTGATTTCTAAAATTAGCATGTTTTATGTATACCTGTCGACCGTTATTATAATTTGTGGAACCAGTATTATACTGGGTATGCCTAGATCTGCTCCCACTTCGCTCTACTTCACATTGCTAATTAATAAACTAAATTATTATTGTTATAAATATGATTGTGAAGAGTTTGAAATGTTTATTTATACTGTTCTCCTGTACCATGCTACATGACCAGATGATTACCTAAAACAAGATGTTGTGACTTTCACTGACATGTTATTTCTATGGCACTTAATATCTGACATCGGCACTAAATGTTTACACTTGACACTTGATCCACGATACTTGATATCTGACACCGACACTTGACATGTTATTACTTAACACTTGGTATATGTCACTTGATAATTGACATGCTATTACTCACTTGATTTGCTATCACCTAGTACTAGTACATTTGACCTGATATTGTGATACCTAAGCAGATAATATTACACTTGACACCTGTATTTCTTTACATATCTATGATTATCACTTTTACGGGGACTTGACATAGTTATTATACTGTTACCAGACATTTGGTACTCCTGAACTTCTGTGCTCCGAAACTCCTGTACTCTTGAACCCCTGAAAAAGGGAGACTCCTGATACTGTACTCCTGTTGACCCCCGTAATTTGATAATCATGGATATAGGATTACAGTGAACACTCTGTAGACATTATCACTGGACAATTATAATAATTAGACAACTTACACCGGGATGAGGGAAACTGATGAGTACCGATATAGTCTCCATGTTTATGATGGTCTTATAGTGTTGCGTAGCCATATACTTGGATTCGACCTGGAGGCCACCAGGCGCTTCCGTGGGGTGTACTGGAACCCCTACTCCCCTGCCTGACGATTGTGCCATAAGCTCCTGGGCCTATTCCTGTGGGAGCGGTGACATCCTATTCCTGTTCAGGCGTGCAATAAGTCCAGGTACCTAGCGGTATGTTCCGGCTCAGTACCGGATACTCCTTAACCGTTATCTCAGGCATGTACGGGACCCATTCTAAGCATGGTTCATTGATCTCCATCAGTTTTCAATAACTTACTCTCCGGTCTATATGCTGAGGTATGTGGAATGGGACACATACCAATGTATAGAAATCAGATGAGTCTTACTAACTTAATAATAACATGCTCCTGATATCTGACTAGCTATACTCTTAATCTATACTGCTCACCACTTATACTTGGTTATCTTGTTGGATTACTTGATTATTTACATACTGTTTCATCATTATGTTATTGTGAAAACAAAGTCAGATTATATAAATTCAGATTACAATGAAGTGAGGTATAGGGTATATATATGAGGGTTTCATTGTTTGGATTATTCCTTCGACGTACTAATCTCACGGATGGTAATGTGCGCTTGTATAACTAATTTTCCTATAGTTACTTTACTTACTGTCTCATTTCATATTCATATGTGCTTATATTCACGATACACCTTTCCTGTACACATATGCCTGATATGCACGCCACTTGGCTTTATTGTATGTACTCGCGGGTTGCATCTGACAACCCTGAATTCTCATGTCCATATTCTGGAGTCTGGACCATAGTGATCTTGCTATAGCTGATCAGAGTGCGCAGCGGATCCTTCCGTGGTGATCGGGTGCAGCAGACTCTCGGGCATCGCCGTAACTCTTCCTCCCAGCTTTTCTCCTGTTTGTCTCTCAGGCCTCTCTTACTGCTCGTGAGCATTTCTCAGCTTTTGTTATGTATATCTCTTCATGTATTATACTTTTGTATTTTCTGGTGATGTAATATTCCTATAATATTGTATCACTCTCTGTGATACTATGTACTTTTACTTTTATGTTGGAATATATATTACCTCTGTGCTTTTGCACTCTGATTCTTACTTGTATAGATGCTTAGAGTATATACGTGAGGGTATTTCTGACCTGCGTATATACGTCTCAGTGACGTCTCCGTACCCGCGGGATTGGGGCGTCACAGGGTGGTGTCAAAGCTTAGGCTCCAACATCCTCAGTACAGTCAGTTGGAAGATTAATGATATATTAATTTACAGCTGGAAAGCACAAATCTTGATTATACATTCTAATCACAAGTGCGATGTTATCTATTCCTTCCTTGCAATCTTTTCCTTGGATTCTGAGACCCTTCTATCTTTTTCCTTTCAGCTTCTTCCCGTCACCCCTTCAACTAACTCAGATATAGAAGGGCGGAGAACACATAATGGTCTTGACACTTCCTGTGATGGTTCTAATGGGGAGAACGACATGATGAGGATATTTTAGGGGATGATGAATAGCCAGCAGCAACAAACAGAGCTCTTGCGTCAAGGATTGTTGACTGTACCTTGAGAGCAGAGGCCTGATAACGTATCCGATTTCAGGAGACTACAGCTGGCTATATTTTCGGTTATTGAGAAATCGTTGGATGCCAAGCAGTGGCTGATTGATACTACAGATCTTCTGAAGGCAGCTCGGATTTCTGATGAGAACCAGGTGGAAGTGGCCAAGATACAGCTGAAAGATGTGGCCAGAATCTGGTGGTTGGCAGAAGAAGCGAGATTAGAGAAGCCTATTACTTGGGATCAGTTTTTGAGGGGTTTTTATGAGAGGTTCTTCCCTGCAATGGCTCAGAAAGAGATGGAAGAGCAATTCATCAGGTTGCAGCAGTCGAATCGATCTGTAGATGAGTACGCAGCTGAATTTCTGAGACTCAGTCGGTTTGCATCTTACATGGTGAGCGATGAGGAGAAGCGAGCCAGTAGGTTTCAGCAGGAGCTGAAGATGGACATCCACATATTTCTTATCCCTTAGCAGTTTAAGACGTACTCTCAGGTTCTTTCTATTGTCGGTGAAGTAGAACGGGGACTGGAGAAGAAGGACAAGCACCAGATGCAGAACAGGCCAATGAAGAGACCCTTTCAGTTAATGAAGGAAGAAGACCCAACCAGACTAGCAATGGCCCGATAGTCAGGTGACCATTCTGACCTCCCCCTCAGCAGGCGATATGTGGATACTGCCTGAGGCCCGGACACATCCAGAGCAATTGCCAGAGGGCGAACGGGCTGTGTTTGGCATGTGGATCTGGTGATCATTCATTAGGTGTTTGTCCGTTCAAGAGGACATGGAATGCTACCCCGGCACCTCTAGTACTTCTAGCACCACTGCCGGGAAGGAACCCCAAGCCCGTTGGCAGGAGAGCTCCACTCCTTCCCCAGCAGCGAGGACAAGAGTTGGAGCTGACCGTGGGAGGGGCCAGTCTTTTAATTTTTCAGCAGGAGAAACCGAGGCGTCAGTCGTGGTAATGGAAGGACAAGGAGCTCAGTACCCAGATCAGGAGTCCTGAAGATGTCACTTGACCGCTACCCCCCAAATTTTTTGTGTCCTGAGTTGATAATCTTCCTTATCCTCTTCACTTTATCATAATATCATCGTTGACTGTAATTTCTGAAATCACCTAGAGGGGGGTGAATAGGTGACTAGCTAATCTAATGGTCAATTAATGCGAAATTAAAACTATTTATGCAAATTAAAACTTCTTAGGCTAAACACATCAAGTATAACCTAAGAGTGAAGCCGGATTCCCCGTGAAGGGCTCTGGACTAACTCCTCAAGATTCCTCTAAATAAGAGTTGAGGTGCCGCTTTGACTCTCCTTGTTGAATACAAGTGTTAGCAAACAATCCCAAGCATATAACAATTAAGCACAATGTATATCAAGCATATAAAGATAAAGACAATATAAGCATGCAAGATATAAAGACAAGTAAGAGATAGAGAGAGCAATCGCAAACACGGGAGAATTATTTCGAGGTTCGAGCACACTTGCTCTACGTCCCCGTCTTCAACACTTGAAGGATTTCCACTAAAATCGATCCCACCGGATCACTCGGTGCTGCAACACCTACAAGGAGTTCCCACTAGAACTCTTGGACTCTCTAGTCTCTGCACTCGTTCCCGCAAGAACTACACACCGCAAGTACGCAAGCTTGCCGTTGCCGCACCTCTACAAAGAGCTCTCACTAGAACTCAAAACAATCGCGAACACACAAGTCCGCCTCCTCAAAGCAAAGATGTAAACTTGGCGATCTAAACACTTTGATCACCTCAAATTCTCTTACAACAAAGATCCCTATAGGATAGGTATAGCAATGGATAGCTCAAGTGATTGTGAGAAAAATAAGGATTGAAGTTGTGGTGAAAAACACAAGAAATCACTTTTGAAAACTCTTGATAAACTCTCCTTTTGAATGGAAGTATTTGGCTCTTAAATAAGTGGAGAAAACCTCTGAAATAGATAGGAAAAACTAGGTTTAAAACTCTCTAAAAATCTTATTTCAAACAATTCAAGAAAGCCCCTTTTATAGGCTAACCGAAAACTAGCCGTTGGGGCCAAATCAACAGCCTGGATGGCTGTCGGTCGACCGCCCAGTCGACCGGCCAACGGTCAGATCTCTGACCGTTGAGCCAGCGGTCGACCGTGGCCTGGAAACAGAGCGCAGAACTCTCTGCCGGTCGACCGCCCGGTCGACCGGGCTTTCCAGAGAGCAGAGCTCTCTGGCGGTCGACCGGGTCGGTCGACGGCCCTCCAGCCAAACTAGACGTGCACGTTTGTGCACGTCGGTCGACCGACTCGGTCGACCGACTCCTGTCTCGATCGACCGGCCCGGTCGACCGGCAGAAGCCAGAAATAAGGATTATAGGGATTAAAAATTTGGCTTTTTGACTTAAATAAAATCCCATAAAATCTCTAAAATTCTACAAAAATAGGTTTAGTAAAATACTTTGATATACACACATGTTTGAGTAAAATCAAAACATGTTACAAACATTTGAATTATTTTTGTAACTTAGAAATTTTAGCATAAAGCAAAAACCGTATTTTTCAAAATAGATTTTTCCTAAACTTCTCCAAATACAAAAATAAGATATTTTAAACTCTTTTAAAGTATAGAGTGTATGGATATGATCCATTACACATAAAAGATGAAATATCTTTGTTTTTGACAATAAGCACTAAAATGGTTTTGGTTAAATACAAGTATACTTTGAATTTCAAAAACCAAATCGGTATTTTTCTAAATAAAAATCCTTTTATGAAAACACAAATAAATCTTGAGTGTGTGTATATGTACTTGAGCAATCCACCAACTATTCTATCCTTTACATTTTATCTAAAAAATAAAATCCTAACAAAATAAATCTAGACACAAGCCTTCTCTTGAAGGGCTTCACTTGAAGTCTCCTTCTCCTTCTTGACTTGGTTCAAACTTAATCTAAAGAGCTACACTCCTCTTGAGTACTTGATGTGAGCTTGATGCATAAGCTCTTGAATCAGACTGTGTTAGCTCAAAAACTTGATTTTAAATCCTTTGTTGAAGCTAAACACCTACTAAGATCTTGATCACAAATCTGAGACTAATTAAATACAAGATCATTAGTACTATAATTACATGAGTTAATCATCATCAAAACTAGAGTGATGGGCCTTTGGGCCAACAATCTCCCTCTTTTTGATGATGACAAAACTCATAGAGTTATATATGCATGGATTAAAGCAAAACTTCAAAGAAGCTCCCCCTTAACTCATGCATAACAATAAACAAATATATATGACAATGAAGTGCATAAAACTAAACAAACATATATGCATCAATAGGGTGAGAGAAACATGCATAACGCAAAAATTCTTTTCCCAAAAACTTTTCTCCCCCTTTTTAGTTTAAACATTCAAAAACACAAGATGCATAAACTCAATATATGCAAAAACTCAAAATCTTTAAACTCAAATATGCATATATAAACTCAAAATCTTTCTCTCCTTTTTTGTCAATCATTAACAAAGGGGTTAAAGTGAACACAAAAAAATGTTCTTCCCCTTTTTATCCGAAACAAAAATCAACAAAGGGGTGAAATCAAATCAACCAATAAAGAGATATATACGATATACATTCATGAAGAGGAAGACGCTAAGTTAACTTCCCTACATACATGCATTACATGAAGAAGGGATGACAGGCCCTAATTCACATGACGCATAATATGCAATGCATAAGTGGAGATGTGAAGCTCCCCCTACACACGTGTATCGCATAAAGAAGAGTTGTCAAATTTCTCAATATAAGATACACTCAACGTGAATCTATATGTAGAAGAGATGTTAAGCTCCCCTTGCATATAGGCAATACATATCAAAACATTTTTAACTCAAATTTTTGATAATTACTTAAATAAATGTTGAAATTTACTCAAGGTAATAAAACACATTTAAGATACCTTTGTAAATAAACAAAATTTTAAGATACCAATTGTAACTAAACAATATAAATTTTGAAAATTTTCTTAAATCAACAAAGCAATTTGATATATCACAAGAATTTTATACCATATGAAATAGGAAATTCGTGATACCAAATTGAAATTGAAACATTTTTATATTTTGATATCAATGAAAGAAAATATTTTATATTTTAATGTCAATTTAAATTTAAATTAAATTTTGAAATACCAATAGAAATACATGATAAATCTTGATACCAAGTAGGTAAAACATATTGATACCAAGTGAAATTTAAACCTAATTAGAAATTGAAATATATAGATACCAATTGAAATAAATAGATACTAATTGAAGTAAATTGTAAATTATGATATCAATAAAAATACCAATTGAAGATAATGCATAAGCTTAAAAAAAGTACCAATTGAGAAATCAATTGTAATCAAGATTTAATTCAAGCTTAGCATAAACATGCTTTGTGCTTTAAATATGTAAATATCTTCTAACTTAAGTACAAAAAATCATATATATGTATGAAAAGAGAATACCAATAGAAATTGATATTATATGAAATAAAGCATACATATATAGAAAACAAAATATGAGTATATACAAAAATATCAATTGAGATACCAATTGAAAATATGATGTGAGACAAATGTATAACTCATAAATAACCACCCTTTTTATGCACAAGATAAAGGTTTTCAATAAGGCATATGAGGCATGGTCGCCCTTCCGTCCGCCCTTTAAAGGGGTTGGTAAGGGTTTTCAAAAGTAGGAAGTTGAAAATATTTTTATTGTGAAAACACTACCATTTGAAGAATAAATAATTAGTTAAATTAATTTTTTAAAAAACTAGTTAAAGATCCTTCAAAATATGTAACCAAATCATATATCTATCATGAAACATACTAAATACATAAAGGTTGACACTCGAAATCTATAAGGCTCAAAAATAATCATGAAACAAAGACATGAATAAACAAATAAAGTGTGAGTGTACAAGAATCATGTAATTAGCATTTTCCATGAAGATAATCAATGAAGCTCAAAACAAATATCATTTAATCAAACAAGTGAAAAATAAGAAAATTCATTTTAAAGATGAAAATCATAAAAATTCATTTTTATTTAAAAATAAACTTCTAGGTATATGTATATTTTTATCCAAACTAATAATATGCATACATATCCCAAACATAAAAAGAGTCCATAATATAAATTGCATGAAGGCAAGAGACTCATGGGTATACATGTATATTCATTAGTTTTGAATAAAAATAGCATATACATGAAGTAAAACATGTAAATAGGCAAAACAAGTGTGAATGAGAAAATCATCAAAACTAGGCTATACATGTGCATGTAGTGAGTACAAATGAACAATGAAGTGCAAACGTATATGAATTAAATGTTGCTCACTATTTGTACACGTATATACACAAGTTTTGACAAAAAACTACATCTAAATAAGTATTTACCACATGAAGCACAATACATGATTATAAAAACAAAATATGCTAAAATCATATATGTATATATTAAAGCATGTAAAGAAAAGGAGTTTAGAGATAGTTACCAAAACATAAGAACTATACTCTAAATCCCCAAAATATGGTGGTTGTCCCACCAAACCTCCTTGATAACGGTGCATCAAATGTATGTCCATCAAGTCCAAGTGCATCCACCATCAAGGCACCATCCCTCTCACGTCATGTGAGAGCCCGCACCTATATCAAATACAAAAGGTGGGATTTTGGTACCCATTTTCTTTTGGGTCCTCGGGGGTTAGCATTGTAAGGAACCCAAACATTCTTATTAGCAAACTTTAAAGAATTAATTCTATCATAACAGAATTTTGCTAAATGGCCTTTGTGGCCGCAATGTGTACACTTGTACACTGTAGGATGCATATGTGTGTGAGTGTGATCATGACCGTGCAAAGTGTGCATATGCATAATGTGGGTGATGTGCATGAACATGTGGAGCTTGTTTCTTTTGAAACAAGGTTTCTAATTTAGAATGGTTAAATGCACATTTGCTCAAAGTTGAGCTCAAATAATCTATTTTATTTTCAAAAATTTAACTTCATTTTTATCAATAGTTGTGGCATGAAAAGCATGATCAACAAACTTTTTCTTTTTTGAAATATTAACTTTTTTTTTTTAACAATTTTCTTTTTAAAGAGTTATTTTCATTCAAAGCAACTTACTTTTATTTTTCCACCAAAACAATTTTATTTTTCAATGAAGTATTTCCTTCACAAAGATCATTTAATTTAGAAAGCAAGGAACTATTTTCATTTTTCAAACTTTCATTTTCTTGAAAAACATTCCAATTTATCTTATAAAGAATCTTTTTCATTTAATAAGGCATCAAATTTGTTTTTCATTTTCTTATTATCCTTCTTAAGCATGTCATATTTTTCTAGGAGTTCTTGATAAAAAGAAGCAAGTTCATTATAGGACATATCAACATCCTCTTCTAATTCGGATTTGGTATTTACCTCAAGGGGGTTATCCCTTGGACTATGTAGCACAAGTTAGAAGCTTCATTTCCAACATCCGAGTCGCTCTCCGCATAATATTGTTCATGTTCGTCAAGGGAGATGATGGTATTCCAAACTATAAAAGCCGAGTCAAGATTAGCAACCCTACATAAATAATCATTATTTAGGGTACTCTTCAAAGCATGGATGGCTTTCGAGTTAGCCTCAATATACTTGCTATTATTAAATATGAATCTTTAATAGTAGTAAGATAAACATGAATGCCTAGGCCTTTGAGGTACATAGACTTCTTAACCTTCCAAGTTTGGATGTTAAGAATGTCAAAGGTGGGAGGAGACATGAAATCCATGTGTATGTACAAATATTATGATTAGCTATAAAATGAGGATCTTTAACTCTAGGTTGTTAGACCCAAATTAAGAGCACTTAGCTCTGATACCAATTGAAATCACCTAGAGGGGGTGAATATGTGACTAGCTAATCTAATGATCAATTAATGCGGAATTAAAACTATTTATGCAAACTAAAACTTCTTAGGCTAAACACACCAAGTATAACCTAAAAGTGTAGCCGGATTCCCCGTGAAGGGCTCTGGACTAACTCCTCAAGATTTCTCTAGATAAGAGTTGAGGTGCCGCTTTGGCTTTCTTAGTTGAATACAAGTGTTAGCAAACAATCCCCAAGCATATAACAATTAAGCACAATGTATATCAAGCATATAAAGATAAAGACAATATAAGCGCATGCAAGATATAAAAACAAGTACTAGATAGAGAGAGCAATCGCAAACACGGAAGAATATTTCAGGGTTCGAGCACACTTGCTCTACGTCCCCGCCTTCAACACTTGAAGGATTTCCACTAAAATCGAACCCACCGGATCACTCAGTGCCGCAACACCTACAAGGAGTTCCCACTAGAACTCTTGGACTCTCTAGTCCCTTCACTCGTTCCCGCAAGAACTACACACCGCAAGCACGCAAGCTTGCCGAGGCCGCACCTCTACAAGAGCTCTCACTAGAACTCAAAACAATCGCGAACACACAATTCTGCCTCCTCAAAGCAAAGATGTAAACTTTGGTGATCTAAACACTTTGATCACCTCAAATTATCTTACAACAAAGATTCCTATAGGATAGATATAGCAATGGATAGCTTAAGTGATTGTGAGAAAAACAAGAAAGTTGTGGTGAAAAATACAAGAAATCACTTTTGAAAACTCTTGATAAACTCTCCTTTTGAATGGAAGTATTTGGCTCTTAAACAAGTGGAGAAAACCTCTGAAATAGATAGGAAAAACTAGGTTTAAAACTCTCTAAAAATCTTATTTCAAACAGTCCAAGAAAGCCCCCTTTTATAGGCTAACAAAAAACTAGCCGTTGGGGCCAAATCAACAGCCTGGACGGCCGCATGGTCGACCGCTAATGGTTAGATTTCTGACCGTTAAGCCAGCGGTCGACCGGCCCGGTCGACCGTGGCCTGAAAAAAGAGAGCAGAACTCTCTGCCGGTCGACCGGGGCTTTCCAGAGAGCAGAAGATCTCTGGCGGTCGACCGGGTCGGTCGACTGGCCCTCCAGCCAAACTAGACGTGCACGTCTGTGCATGTCAGTCGACCGACTCGGTCGACCAACTCCTGTCTCGGTCGACCGGCCCGGTCGGCTGGCTGAAGCCAGAACAAGGATTATAGGGGCTAAAAATTTGGCTTTTTGACTTAAATAAAATCCCATAAAATCTTTAAAATTATACAAAAATAGGTTTAGTAAAATACTTTGATATACACACATATTTGAGTAAAATCAAAACATGTTACAAACATTTTGAACTACTTTTGTAACTTAGAAATTTGGTATAAAACAAAAACCGTATTTTTCAAAATAGATTTTTTCAAAACTTCTCCAAATACAAAAATAAGATATTTTAAACTCTTTTAAAGCATAGAATGTATGGATATGATCCATTACACATAAAAGATGAAATATCTATGTTTTTGACAATAAGCACTAAAATGGTTTTGGTTAAATACAAGTATACTTTGAATTTCAAAAACCAAACCGGTATTTTTTTCAAATGAAAATCCTTTTATGAAAACATAAATAAATTTTGAGTGTATGTGTATATGTACTTGAGCAATCCACCAACTATTCTATCATTTACATTTTATCTAAAAAAAATAAATCTTAGCAAAACAAACCTAGACACAAGTCTTCTCTTGAAGGGCTTCACTTGAAGTCTCCTTCTCCTTCTTGATTTAGTCCAAACTGATCCAAAGAGCTAGACTCTTCTTGAGTACTTGATGTGATCTTGATGCATAAGTTCTTGAATCAAACCATGTTAGCTCCAAAACTTGACTTTAAATCCTTTGTTGAAGCTAAACACATACTAAGATCTTGATCACAACTCTGAGACTAATTAAACACAAGATCATTAGTACTATAACTACATGAGTTAATCATCATCAAAACCAGAGTGATGGGCCTTTGGGCCAACAATTTCTTTAGTGTTCACCTCCTTATTAAAATTTCGAGGACGAAATTTTGGTTAGGTGGGTAGATTGTAGCACCCCGTTCCCGGGATACGTACTCAGATACATGTCCTGATTTTTTGACCGTATTATTTCAATTTTATTTCATTATTTAATTTTTAAGTTGTGATTTCTCATGTTTTTTGTATCGGATCTGGATTCTTAGTCTTAGAGTCAGCCTTGACCCGGACCGAGAACCCGATAATGGCATACCACCCGATTTGACCTTTCTGATAGTCTAATTCGATCAATTTTAGTTTCAAATAATATTTTCCAATATTTTAATTTTTTATGATTTTCTAGAATTTTTAAAATTTTCTGCAAAATCTCCAAAACTGGTGACGATAGGCATCGCTGATCGGTTCCAAGATTTTTAGTTTTCAATTGAAATTGAATTTTTAGTGACAGCTTTCACGTTACTTCTTAGAATTTCATTTTCTATCTAAATATTTTTTTGAGATTTTTCTAAATTTATCAAAATTTGATCGATTCTGGTGTCGGCCAGTACCGCCAGAATATTTCAGGATTTTTAATTTGAAAACTAGATCAAATTTCTCAAATCCAATTTCACAAGCATCTTAAAATAATATTTACTATTTTTGAGAATGTTTCGGAACATTTCTGAAACAGTCAAATTTTACCCTATTAAAATAATAATATTATTTACCGTTTTTTCTTTTCTTGCTTTTTCTTTCTCCACTCCCCTACTTTATACTTCCAGAATATTCTATTAATTTAATTATTTAATAATATATTTATTTATTATTTTTTACTATTTCTTTTCTTTCCCTTTATTTTTTTCCATATTTCTTTCATTTTCTTTCTTTTCTTCCCATTGCCCTGCACCCCATTTCCGGCAGTCGCTTGTAGCAGGGGCATGATGGGCTGCAACAGCAGCCCATCCCTCCCCCATCCCCTTCCATCATTCCCCTCTACTTCTCCTTCCTATTAATTTCTTTCCCTTCTCCCCTTCTCCTTCCATATCTCCTACATTTCAATTCTCCACCAAACAAACAACCAACAACCAACACCTCTCATCACCGTCGCCTCCACCACCGGAGGCGCTGCCGTCGCCGCGCCGCCCCTAGCCGCCGACCACACCCCCCACCTCCCCACTTCCTTCTCCACTTCCGTCACCCCAAACACCACTCCTTCCTCTTCAATTTCAACCAAACCCAACACACCACCATCCTCTTCTTCTCCAAAACTTCACCACCATCTCCACCAATTCTACCACTCCAACCACCCCATCATCACCTCCTCCTCCTTCTCCAACTCCCCACCACTCCAACAACCACCACCACCACCAACAACAACTACCACCACCAACAATAACTCCACCAACAACAACAACATACCAACAACAACTCCACCCCATCCCTCTCTCTTTTCCCGGGCTAGGCGCGCTCCCCGGCGGCGGCGGCGCCGCCGCTATGCCGCCGGTCGCCCCTCCCCCTCCTTTTCTTTTTCCCTTTCCTTCTTTCCTTCTTTCTTTCTTTCTTTTAATTCTCTCCTTTTTTCCCCCTTTCCATTTCTACCCCCTCTTTAACCCCCTATTTACATCTCTATATTTTCCATCATATCCTCCCCTTTATTTTCTTATTTATCTTCTTTTAAACATAACCCACACACACACACACACACACACACTCTCTCTCTCTCTCTCCTCTCTCATTGTCTTCCTAATATTTATAACATATAATATATATATATGTTTATATTTTAATATATATGGGCTAGTAGCATGCTCGCACGTGTTAGCGGACCTCCCAGATTTTTCTCGGTATTTCATTCCGGTGTTAGACGAGTACATTTCTTGTGTTATTTCATGCTTCATTACCATCGTTACATGTCAATAATTATTATCTTGCTTTTTAATACATGATATCTCATTATGCGAGTTGGTATATAATATACGAGTAATTTCTAAAATTAGCATGTTTTATGTAGACCTGTCGACCGTTATTATAATTTGTGGAATCAGTATTATACTGGGTATGTCTAGATCTGCTGTCGCTTCGCTCTGCTTCACATGGCTAATTAATAGACTAAATTATTATTGTTATAAATATGGTTGTGAAGAGTTTGAAATGTTTATTTATACTGTTCTCCTGTACCATGCTACATGACCAGATGATTACCTGAAACAGATGTTGTGACTTTCGCCGACATGTTATTCTATGGCGCTTGATATCTGACACCGGCACTAATATGTTTACACTTGACACCTGATACATGATACTTGATATCTGACAACGGCACTTGACAGGTTATTACTTAACACCTAGTATATGTTACTTGATAATTGACAGGCTATTACTCACTTGACATGCTATCACCTAGTACTAGTACATTTAACCTGATATTGTGATACCTGAGCGGATAGTATTACACTTGACACCTGTATTTCTTTACATATCCATGATTATCACTTTTACGGGGACTTGGCATGGTTATTATACTGTTACCAGACATTTGGTACTCCTGAACTCCTGTGCTCCTGAACTCCTGTATTCCTGAACCCCTAAAAAAGGGAGACTCCTTATACTATACTCCTGTTGATCCCCGTAATTGGATAACCATGGATATAGGATTACTGTGGATACCCTGTGGACATTATCACTGGACAAATTATAATAATAAGACAACTTACACCGAGATGGGGGAAACTGATGAGTACCGATATAGTCTCCATGTTTATAATAGTCTTATAGTGTCGCACGGCCATATACTTGGATTCGACCTGGAGGCCACCAGGCTCTTCCGTGGGGTGTACTGGCAATCCTACTCCCCTGCCTGCCGGTTGTGCCATAAGCCCCTGGGCCTATTCCTATAGGAGCGGTGACATCCTATTCCTATTCGGGCGTACAATAAGTCCAGGTACCTAGCGGTACGTTCCGGCTCAGTGTCGGATACTCCTTGACCGTTGTCTCGGGCATGTACGGGACCCATTCTAAGATGGTTCTTCGATATCCATCAGTTTTCAATAACTTACTCTCCGGTCTGTATGCTGAGGTATGTGGAATGGGACACATGCCGATGTATACAACTCAGTCTTAATAACTTAATAATAACATGCTCCTGATATCTGACTAGCTATACTCTTGATCTATACTGCTCATCACTTATACTTATGCTATCTTGTTGGATTACTTGATTATTTCCATATTGTTTCATCGTTATGTTATTTTGAAGGCAAAGTCAGGTTATATAAACTCAGATTACAGTGACGTGAGGTATAAGGTATATATATGAGGGTTTTCTTATTTGGATTATTCTTTTGACGTACTAATCTCACGGATCGGTAATGTGGGCTTGTATAACTGATTTCCTATAGTTACTTTACTTACTGTCTCATTTAATGTTCATATGTGCTTATATTCACGATACACCTTTCCTGTACATATATGCCTGATATGCACGCCACTTGGCTTTATCGTATGTACTCACGGGTTGCATCTGACAACCCTAAATTCTCATATCCAGATCTTGGAGTCTGAACCATGGTGATCTTGCTCTAGCTGATCAGAGTGCACAGCGGATCCTCCTGTGGTGATCGGGTGCAGCAGAAGCTCGGGCATCGCCGTAGCTCTTCCTCCCAACTTTTCTCCTATTTGGCAGCCCAGATTCCTAATGAGAACCAGGTGAAAGTGGCCAAGATACAACAGAAAGATGTGGTCAGAACCTGGTGGTTGGAAGAAGAAGCGATATTGGAGTTAGGATCAGTTTTCGAGGGTTTTTTATGAGAGGTTCTTCTCTGCAATGGCTCAGAAAGAGATGGAGGAGCAGTTCATCAGGTTGTAGCAGTCGAACCGATCTGTGGATGAGTATGCTGCTGAATTTCTGAGACTCAGTCGGTTTGCATCTTACATGGTGAGCGATGAGGAGAAGCTGGCTAGCATGTTTCAGCAGGGGTGAAGATGGGCATCTAGATATTTCTTATCCCTCAGCAGCTTAAGAAGTACTCTCAGGTTCTCTTTATTGCCCGTGAAGTAGAACATGGACTGGAGAAGAAGGACAAGCACCAGATGCAGAACAGGCCAGTGAAGAGACCCTTTCAGTTGATGAATGAAGAAGACCCAACCATACTCAGCAATGGCCCCATAGTCAGGCGACCATTCCGACCTCCCCTCAGCAGGCGATATGTGGATACTGCCTGAGGCTCGGAAACATCCAGAGCAATTGTCGGAGGGCGAATGGGCTGTGTTTGGCATGTGGATCTGGTGATCATTCATTAGGTGTTGTCATTAGGTGTTTGTTCGTTCAAGAGGACGTGGAATGCTGCCCCGGCACCTCTAGCACTTTCAGCACCACTGCCGGGAAGGAACCCCGAGCCCGTTGGCAGGAGAGCTTCGCTCCTTCCCCAGTAGTGAGGAGTAAGAGTTGGCGCTGACCATGGGAGAGGTCAGGCTTACAATTTGTCAGCAGGAGAAGCCGAGGCGTCAGTCGTGGTAGTGGAAGGACAAGGAGCTAGTACCCAGATCAGGAGCCCTGAAGATGTCACTGTGACCGCTACCCCCCAACTTTTTGTGTCCTAAGTTAGCAATCTTCCTTATCCTTTTCACTTTATTATAATATCATCGTTGACTGTAATCTCTTCCGTGTTCACCTCCTTATAGAAATTTCGAGGACGAAATTTTTGTTAGGTGGGTAGATTGTAGCACCCTATTTTCGGGATACGTACCCAGATACGTGTACTGATTTTTTGACCGTATATTTCAATTTTCTTCTAGTATTTATTTTTAAGTTATGATTTCTCATATTTTTGGTATCGGATCTAGATTCTCAGTCTTAGAGTCAGCCCTGACCCGGACTGAGAACCTGATACCGGCATACCACTTGATTGACTTTTTTGATAGTTCAATTTGATCGATTTCAGTTTCAAATACTGTTTTCTAATATTTAGATTTTTCATCATTTTCTAGAATTTTTTAGAATTTTTTGCAAAATCTCCAAAACCAGTGTCGATCGGCATCGCAGACCGGTTCCCAGATTTTTTTTGTTTTCAATTGGAATTGAATTTTCAGTAATGGCTTTCACGTTACTTCTTAGAATTTTATTTTCTATCTAAATATATTTTTTTGAGATTTTTCTAAATTTATCAAAATTTGACCGATTCTAGTGTCGGCTGGTACCGCCGAAATATTCTAGAATTTTTAATTTGAAAATTAATTGAATTTCTCAATTCTAATTTCATCAAGAGTCTTAAAATAATATTTACTATTTTTGAGAATTTTTCGGAACATTTCTAAAACAGTCAAATTTTGCCCTATTAAAATAATAATATTATTTACTGTTTTTTCTTTTCTTGCTTTTTCCTTCTCCACTCCCCTACTTTATACTTTCAAAATATTCTATTAATTAAATTATTTAATAATATATTTATTTATTATTTTTTTGCAATTTCTTTTCTTTCCCTTTATTTTTTCCATTTTTCTTTCTTTTTCTTTCTTTCTTTTCTTCCCCTTTAACTTCGCCATGCCCTGCACCCCATTTCCTGCAGCCACCTGCAGCAGGGGCATGATGGGCTGCAACAGCAGCCCATCCCTCCCCATCCCCCCATCCCCTTCCATCATTCCCTCTACTTCTCCCTATTAATTTGTTTCCCTTCTCCCCTTCTCCTTCCTTATCTCCTTCATTTCAATTCTCCACCAAACAAACAACCAACAATCACCACCTCTCCTCATTACCGTCGCCTCCACCACTAGAGCTGCCGCCGTCCCTAGCCGTCGCCGCTGCCCCTAGCCGCTGCCCCTAGCCGCCAGCCACACGCCCCCCACCTCCCCACTTCCTTCTCCACTTCCATCACCCCCCAAACAACCACTCCTTCCTCTTCAATTTCAACCAAATCCAATATTTTACCATCCTCTTCTTCTTCAAAAATTCACCATCATCTCCAGCAATTCCACCACTCCAACCACCTCATCATCACCTCCTCCTCCTCCTCCAACTCCCCACCACCTCCAACAACCACCACAAACCACCACCACCAACTACCACCACCACCAACAACTCCACCACCACCAACAACATACTAACAATAACTCCACCCCATCCCTCTCTCTCCCCCCGAGCTAGGCGCACTCCCGGCGGCACCGCCGCCGCCGCCTCCCCCTCCTTTTCTTTTTCCTTTTCTTCTTTCTTCTTCTTCTTTTCTTTCTTTCTTTCTTTTAATTCTTTCCTTTTTTCCCCCTTCTCATTTCTACCCCCTCTTAACCCCCTAATTACATCTCTATATTTTCCATCATGCCTTCCCCTTTATTTTCTTATTTATCTTCTTTTAAACATACCGTACACACTCTCTCTCCCCCACTCTCTCCTCTCTCATTCTCTCCCTAATATTTTTAATATATAATTATATGTTTATATTTTAATATATATGGGCTAGTAGCATGCTCGCACGTGTTAGCGGACTTCTCAGATTTTTCTCGGTATTTAGTTCCGGTGTTAGGCGAGTACATTTCTTGTGTTATTTCATGCTTCATTACCATCGTTACATGTCTAATAATTATTATCTTGCTTTTTAATACATGATGTCTCATTATGCGAGTTGATATATGATAAACGAGTGATTTCTAAAATTAGCATGTTTTATGTATACCTGTCGACCGTTATTATAAATTGTGGAACCGGTATTATACTGGGTATGCCTAGATCTGCTCCCGCTTCGCTCTGCTTCACATGGCTAATTAATAGACTAAATTATTTGTTATAAATATGGTTGTGAAGAGTTTGAAATGTTTATTTATACTGTTCTCCTGTACCACACTACATGACCAGATGATTACGTGAAATATGATGTTGTGACTTTCACCGACATGTTATTTCTTTGGCATTTGATATCTGACACCGGCACTAATATGTTTACACTTGACACCTGATCCACGACACTTGATATCTGACACCGGCACTTGACATGTTATCACTTAACACTGGTATATGTTACTTGATAATTGACACGCTATTACTCACTTGATATGCTATCACCTGGTACTAGTACATTTGACCGATATTGTGATACCTGATCGGATAGTACTACACTTGACACCTGTATTTCTTTGCATATTCATAATTATCACTTTTACGGGGACTTAGCATGGTTATTATACTGTTACCAGACACTTGGTACTCTTGAACTCCTGTGCTCCTGAACTCCTGTATTTCTGAACCCTGAAAAAGGGAGACTCTTGATACTATACTCCTATCGATCCCCGTAATTGGATAACCATGGATATAGGATTACTGTGAATACTCTGTGGACATTATCATTGAACGAATTATAATAATTAGACAACTTACACCGGGATGGGGGAAACTGATGAGTACCAATATAGTCTCCATGTTTATGAGGGTCTTATAGTGTCACGCGGCCATATACTTGGATTCAACCTAGAGGCCACCAGGCCCTTCCGTGGGGGTGTACTGGCACACCTACTCCTTTGCCTGCCAGTTGTGCCATAAACCCCTGTGCCTATTCCTGTGGGAGCGGTGACATCCTATTCCTGTTCGGGCGTACGGGCGTACAATAAGTCCCGGTACCTAGCGGTACGTTCTGGCTCAATACCGGATACTCTTTGACCGTTGTCCCGGGCATGTACGTGACCGATTCTAAGCATAGTTCGTCAATCTCCATCAGTTTTTAATAACTTACTATCCGGTCTGTATGCTGAGGTATGTGGAATGGGACACATACCGATGTATACAAATCAGATGAGTCTTAATAACTTAATAATAATGTGCTCCTGATATTTGACTAACTATACTATTGATCTATACTGCTCACCACTTATATACTTGTGTTATCTTGTTGGATCACTTGATTATTTCCATACTGTTTCATCATTATGTTATTATGAAGGTAAAGTCAGGTTATATAAACTCAAATTATAGTGATGTGAGGTATAGGGTGTATATATATGAGGATTTTCTTATTTGGATTATTTTTTCGATGTACTAATCTCACAGATCGATAATGTGGGCTTGTTTCACTGATTTTCATATAGTTACTTTACTTACTGTCTCATGTCATGTTCATATGCGCTTATATTCACGATACACCTTTCCTGTACACATATGCTTGATATGCACGCCACTTGGCTTTATCGTATGTACTCGCGGGTTACATTTCACAACCCTGGATTCTTATATCCAGATTCTAGAGTCTGGACCATGGTGATCTTGCTGTAGTTGATCAGAGTATGCAACGGATCCTTCCGTGGTGATCGGGTGCAGCCGAAGCTCGGGCATCGCCGTAGCTCTTCCTCCCAACTTTTCTCCTGTTTGGCTCTCGATGCCTCTCTTGCTGCTCGTAAGCATTTCTCAGCTTTTTTGTGTATATCTCTTCATGTATTGTACCTTTATATTTTCTGGTAATGTAATATTCCTGTAATACTGTATCACTTTCTGTGATAACCATGTACTTATACTTTTCTGTTAGAATGTATATTATCTCTGTGCTTCCGCACTCTGATTCTTACCTGTACTGTTGCTTAGTATATATGCGTGAGGATATTTCTGACATGCTTATATACATCGCAGTGACGTCTCCGTACCCGCGGGATCAGGGCGTCACAATACACATGATCTGTTTATCCGGTTGAACCATGTTAAATTATATGTTAGCATTTTATACTTGGGAATATCTTCTTCCTTCTCTTTTTTCTTCTCGTTGCTCATTGATCATGTGCTGCTTCCACTACGCAGCCCTAGCGATTTGCCGTTGAGGCAATCCGTTTCACAACACATGCCTCATTCTAAGTACATACACTGCATGAAATTTCAAGGAGGCTCCCACTTATGCCCGAGAGCAAGACATGATATCTCCACAAATAGGAAGAAAACTGCATATATAAAATAAACACAGGAGTCGCACAAAAAGAAATGTTAAGGAAAGGTTCCACTAAACTCAGACTCAATGAATGCTATAGCATTCAGGTTTCATTTTAATCATGATTCATGAATCTGAGTGCTAATAAGTAAACAACACAAGCAAATGTACCCTTAAGAAAGCACACACCCCATTCCAAATGTTTATGTGAAAGTGCTAGTGATGAATGTGCCACACAATTACAAGTGCACCCGAACAAGATTAATGGATGCACAACACCAAGCGCTTGCACGACGTTTACAAGAGAGAGTAATAAGGGGAAAGCCTACAAACCCCTACAAATCAGCCACCGATACCTATCCCGATTGGATTCAAACCCGACTAAAACCTGATAAAAAAGCCAATAACTTGTAAAACCTTCGGAGTACAAGAAAAGAACCTGGCAAAATGATCAAAAGAGAAGACCATTACGAAATTTCATAGCAAAACGAACTTGAATTAGGTCTAATTACAGAAAAATATTGCGCTTGCAGCCAACACACAAGTAACTCTAGTTGGATCGGATCGAAAAGAGATGACAATTATCAAATTTAGTAACAAATAAGTCACTGAATCGGATCTTCTTTCTTAGAACAAAAGATGCTGCTTGCAGCCAACACAAGAAGCTGAAAGCTCTAATGGGATCTGCTGAGCACAAGAGTCTTGTACCTGTGTCCAATCCAGAAGTTCATCCCCTCTCTGCCTAGAGATTAGGCGACGGGGATGAATGTTAGCAATCAGCAAATCAAGCAGATATTGCAGCAGCATGATTTTTGGCTACAAATAGCATTTCAGGTGTGATGCACACGAAAATTAAACGGGAAACTGAATAGATTTTTTTTGTGTGTGAAAAAATTGATTAAACAGTAAAAAGGGGAAAACACTATCATCCCCCATCACAAATATAATTTCAATTATGGAACAATTGCAAGATAGAAAAAGATGATCAACAGAGCAACGTTGATTCGGTGAAGCTAATAAGAGACTTTATATCTCCAAACATCACTTCCCATTTTCAGAACGCGCATTTACTGATTATTCTCTATTAATTTTTCTATCATTTGGAGAATAATGGACCAAAGGGAAGCTGACAGTATAGTGACCTTGAATTTGCAGGGAGAATATTTCCCTCGCCCCACACCTCAAGAATCTGTGATATATCATGGCGGACGCAAAGATTGTAGCCCAGATTCGATTTGCAGGGAGATTGGCACAGAAGTCATAGAGATGAAGCATCAGATTGTTTGATGAAAAAGGTACAACAGATGATTGATGAAGAAAAAAATAGATGATACTGAGAAAACATAAATATATCTATGCTTTTATGTCGTGTCATGTCAAACACATGTCCGACATACACACCAGACACGTATCAGACACGATGCATCCATTTTCCTATTTTTTATGTATCTTTTAGAATTTGTTGTGTGACTGAGTATCTGTCGTGTCATAGCCGTGTCGGCATATATTTTTGAAATAATCGGCGCTCTAATACCAATTGTTACTCCCGAGATTGACGTTTGCGGGACTAGATAATATGAGAAAATTTGCAAAAGAAAAACTTTTGTAAAGCAAACTAGTAATACCTAGACAAAAAAGTAATAAGAAATAACACGAGAATACAACGTTGTTCGGTGCAAACTTGACCTACGTCCACAGGGAGAGAACTTGAGAGAGCGTTATTAATAAAGTTGATACAAAGAGATCTAACTTTCCTCTTGAACCCACAATAGTATTTATCTTCCTCTTGAATTTACACCTAAATTATAAGAGTATACCTTCTCTCTATGCATCGACATCTTGCTCCTCTTTTTCTTAGCTTCTTTGGTGTTTTCACATTTTTCTTCATAACTTACAATGTTACAATATAAAATTTTACAAAACAGCTCTTACTTGGACTACAAGATGATCTTGATCATTGGATGCTTGAAAAACTTTGATCAATCTTATTTGGAGTTGATCTCCTTCATCTAGGAGAATTCTAAATCCTTCAATCATTAAAAACAAACTTCATTGAATAGAATCTGAATCATATTTGTACTCATCCAGAAAAAAAACCTGCATGAAAGGATCACTACCTGCATAGTCACTTGCTATAGCGGTAGCATTGAGCAACCTAGCACTCTCTATTCTTATTTCTAAATTTTACATTTTCTGTGCAGGTTCAGCCTCGATCAAATTTTGGCGCCGTTGTCAGAGAGGAACGGTAATTTTTCTTTTTAATTTACTTAACGGTTTAATTTTTTTCCTTCGTTTTTGTGTGCAAGGGCTTATTCCGGGAAACAAATAGATGCAATGGACATATAGCATACCTGGGCCTCTGTTCTAGAAAGCAAAGCTCAGGGAACCTCTTAACTACCGCGAAAATGAGGCAAAAATCGCGTTTGCGTGGCATAAATGGGAGGACTACTAACCTGCTTTCTTGTAGGTTACTTGGAATTCAAGGATTTATCTTCTGCAGGTATTAGTTTTTTTCTGTTTAGCTTACTGTACATTATTCTAACCGCAACAGTAACTTGTGCTTGTAAATGCTAAAAAACAGTTAGATCTTGCATTTTAGGCACTTGTTTAATTCGTTACATTTTTTTACTATGAACAGTGATGGAGAAAAAGGTACGTGCGCATAGCATATAGTATAGGAACGCTTTTGTATTGTTTATATTGCTTAAGTGTTATTTTTCATATACATGTACATGATGCACTAAAACGATTAAAGGCATATTCATAAATAAGATAAGGTGGAAAAGTCATTACATTTTCTTAGCCTGAAAACCATCTCCTTACTAACCCATTCCTAACTAAAATTGAATAGATGTTGGGCCTAGGGACATTTTGGCTCAATAGGAGATTGACCTAAGGGGGAAGTTGTTAGAGTTTGACTCAGGCCAAATCAGTGTCAAAGGTTGGAGATTGAGAGGCAAAACCTCAAAGAATAGTGATTTGGCATAATTAGGCTCGTTGCTGAGGCGCGGAGATTTCTCACTGGTCTTGCCCTTACCTGGCCGATTAACTTGTGGTCAGATTGCTACAATATACCTCCCATGAAGTCTTCAACCAGTTAAAAGTCATCTAGGTCTAAGGTCTACCCTAACATAGGACTAGATTTTTCTTTTTGATTGTTTTTTGTTTATTTTTGTCACTATTTGTGTGAAATGGATTATAACCATAAAATTTTCAACTTTAATAGAAATCCATGTTTCACCATGACCTCTTTTGGCTTGGATATCACTAACCCGATATTACATAATTTTAAACAATCAAGTATGCCGGATTGGTTTTATTTGAATCAACAAATGCCTTAATTCTAGTATTTTTAACAAGATTGGAATAATCATCATCTCCACTCTTTAGTGAGTCAGTAGGGATACAACTCCCTAGAGTCATTTTATCAACCACCTTACCAACATTCAACTTCTTCTTTTCTAGAACCTATAGAGAAAAATCCGATTTTGAAAAGATTTTAGCAGCCTTGCATGAGCCCAAGTGACGTGCTCAAAACATGAAAGACTCACAATCTCATCTTTCCAAATTCAAGATCCTTACTCTATTTTCAAGTCCCGCCACAACAAGAAGAAGAACCGATTAACTGGGAAGATAGGATGAAAGCCTTGGTTCAGTGCCAAAATGAATTCAACCAATCAACCTTTGATTGTATCCAATCTATCGATAGGTTAAAAGCAACAATTAGTCATTTGGTCAACACAATAAATGATAGGAATGAGGAGACTCTACCTAATACATTATTGATCATTCCCGATTCCTCTAACCATATTGATAGGAATTAAGAATCATGGTGTCTTGGAGACTTTAACCAAGATTCATTTCTACCACAACATCTTGAACTTGACCAATCCAAACCTTAGACAAATTGGCAAGTTTTCACTTCAAGAAAATTGAACTTGATTATGAATATGACCCCGATCCACAACTTTGCGATTCAGTTCTAATTTTTGAATATTGACTCCGGTATCCTTACCCTATTTGGACTCAATTCCCGAGCCAACACTGATTCCCATACCCATATATCTTGAAAATGAACTACCGATTTTGGAAAGTCATATTCCATTGATGGGAAAAGACTGTGAATTGCAATTTTTAAAATTGGAACCAACTTTTGAACTAAAACCGACTCTTGAGCCTAAACTTGATTTAAGTCATATTCCGAGTTAGTATTGGTTTTTGAACCTTTCATTTTTGAGCCCAAGTCAACCATTCTACCCAGTCACATTCTATTCTTTGACCAAGGTATAGACCTTAATGACTCTGAGATGATATTTCAAGATTGGTCATATAACCGGGATAAGTTTAATTTTAGAATCTTGCATGATCTTATTCAATTTGGGGTAAAAATGTAAATAGTAATAAGGTCATCAAAGGTTGATTCTTTGAAACTCCACATTATTTAGATTGGGTAGCAACGCTTGGCCCAATCCGACCACCATCGAAACCACCACCTTGAAATATCCTTTCCTTTCTTCTTTTTCATGCATTTTTGCATTCATTCATACATTGAGGATAATGTATGAGATAGGTGTGGGGGAGGTTCTAACATAATATAGGTTTTCTTTTAATATATAAAAAATTCTTTGCTTTTAAAAACTTTTTAAAAAGAGAAACAATATTTTGACTTATTTTTTATAAGAAATTAAGTTAATTTTAAGAAATAGGAGAATCATAATTAAGATTTCTTATACTTGGTTAAAATAAGATTATTTGTTTGATTTTCAGGGTTAGGAAGAAAAATTAGAAGAGTAATTAGTCTTGATTTTTTACTTTGATGAAATATGCATACTTTATACACTTACACAATTAGGGTTCAAAGACAAAGATTCTTATGTGTAACGCCCCGATCCTGCGGGTACGGAGACGTTACTGCGACGTATATACGCAAGTCAGAAATACCTTTGCGTATATACGCTAAGCATCAGTACAGGCAAGAATCAGAGTACGGAAGCAAGTGGTGCATTATACATTCCAACGTATGAGTACAATTACAAAGTTATCACCAGAGGTGACACAATATTACAATAATATTACATCACCGATAGGCGCAAGTGCGGGGATACAAAGAGATGTACAAGAATGAACAGTACAAAGCACTCACGGGTTACAAAGGGAAAACTCAAAAGGCACACAAGGGTCCTGAAAGGATAGAGTTTCAGATGGTCTGCTGGAGATCCAAGCTACCGCTGCGCTTCTCAGGCCGGCAACCAAGAAAATCCCCTGGCTCCAAGCTTCAGGACCTGGACATGAGGATCCAGAGGAGTCAGAACTCCCCTAGCGAGTGGTGAGGCGGAAGCCAGATGGCGTGCAAGGATAAGCACATGTGTATCGATAAATTCAAGGCATAGAAAATCGTGTTTGTGAGTACATACATACATGAACAAGAGGGATATAGCAGGTGACATCCAGTAGAGAGTACGCATGGTATAATAAGATAAGAACAGGTAAAGAGACGAGAAGTAAGGATAGGGCAACACTAGATATCTCTTAAACTAACATAAAACCGATAAAATCAGTAAAACCGAATAAAGCCGATTACAAGCAAGGCCGATCGTACAAGCTTAGGTCATGGCTCCATGAGACTAGTACATCGAAGGAATAATCCAAACAAGGAAACCCTCATTTATATACCCTTATCTCATGTCACCGTAATCTAAGCGCATACAACCCAGATTACAAAACAACACAACAGTTTCATATTAGCATATTATTATAATTGAGGCTGTCTAAGTTCCAGGCTTCAGTATGTGTCCCATTCCACATACTTCCACTCACAACTTATATAGCAAGTTATTTGGAAACTGATGAAGTTCGATGGATCATGTTTTGGATGGGTCCCGTACATGCCCGGGACAACGGTTCAGGAGTATCCGGTGCTGAGCCGGAACGTACCGCTAGGTACCGGGACTTATTTACGCCCGAACAGGAATAGAGTATCGCAGATCCCTTAGAAATAGGCCTAGGGCGTGTGCATACTCAGCAAGAATTATCAGGAGTAGGGGTGCCAGCACACCCCACGGAATCCCTGGTGGCCGCCAGGTGATCCCTCAAGTATGTGGCCACGCGTGACACGATAAGACCACCATAAACATGATTAATCAGGGCCCATCAGTTTCCCCCAAACCAGGTGCAAGTTGTCTTATTTTATGGCTTATATAACTGGTCATAACAGGAGATCAGGTACAGGCAGGAGATGGCCCCCACAGATTCAAGAGGTGGCCCCCACAGATTCAAGAGGTGGCCACGGATGTGGTGTGGCACTTTGTTCCGTGTGGCACTTTGCTCTGAGGGGAATGGATTCTAGAGGTGGCCCCCACAGATTCAAGAGGTGGCCCCCACCACGTGTGTGGTGTGGCACTTTGCTCCGTGTGGCACTTAGTTCCATTCAGGATTCGCCGGGAACTGGTGGTATAACATGAGTCAGTGTCAAGCAGTAGCATGTCGGGTGGTCAGGTGATAACAGAACAAGTGTCAGGTGATATAAACAGGTATTAAATAGTGGCATGTAAATGACAGGTATGAAGTAATGGCATGTCAAGTGGTAGCATATCAGGTAAATACATGGCATGTGATAGAGTAGTAGCTGAGCACAACCAAGCGGAGCTGAGCAAGCTAGAAGTACAGACAGCAAATAGTATTTAACACTGGAGCACCTGGCGAGGTTACCAGGACAACTCGGCTTAAAGTGCGAGTAGGAAATCCGGCAGCATCTCACCTAGACGTATCTAGTGGTTAAGCGCTGAATGCTGATCATGATAACCAGGCGGAGCTGAACAAGCTGGAGGCACAGGCAGCGAACAGGGTTTAGACACTAATACGCTTGGCGAGGTTACCGGAATAACTCGTTTTAGAATATGAACAGAAAGTCCGGTAGCAAACTGCCTAGACGAATTTAGTGAATAAAGCGCTGAGTGCTAAGTATGCTCACCAGACGGAGCTGAGAAACCTGACGGTCCCAATCACTTCTCTTTCGAGATAGTGAGTGACCGGAGGTTGAGGGTCCGAGTATGCTCGGGGTCTAAGCGCACTCACGGTGGCTACTAGCCATCCCAGGGGTGGGCAGAAACCCAGAGTCCAATCGATCACGAAGGATTGGGCATGCATGGTATAAAGCAGCAAGTACATATAGACATGGAATAAAATACATGTCAACCCGACAAAGTGGGAAAACCCAAATGGAGGCGAGAGCGAGGACACTCGCTGAAATAGGAAAGTCAAGAAGAAAGCGAGAACACTCGCCTAGACTTCTGGAATACACTGTGAAATCCCAAGCTCTGGAATCCAGGAAATCCACGCGCCAAAGCGTTTAAAATATAAAGAGGGAGAGAGATGGAGACGCGGAAATCACAGGCGCGGGAATAGCAGACGCGTGAACCACAAACGCGGGAAATAGCAGACGCGGGAATCACAGACGCGGGAGTCGTGTCACGAGATTAGCAAACGCAGGAATCACAAACGCGGGAGTCGCGTTGCGTAGGAGCCACAAACGCGGGGTTCGAGACCCGCGTTTAAATCAGGACGCGAGGAAAACGCAGACGCGGTCGTTGGTCCGCGTCGCGTTTATACAAGAAGAACACAGACGCGGACATGGGTTCTACGTCGCGTCAATAAAAGAACGCGCGGATTGCGTTAGGAAATTGCCTAGACGCGGGGGTTTGAGATCCGCGTCAGGAAACAAACAGAGAGGAGGGAAAGTGATATCTTGGTGGTGGGGTTGTTGTTGCAATTGTCACCGAAATGATTACCGGAATAATCGTAGACGATTACTGGAATAATCAACGGAGATATTGCCAACGAAGAAGAGCTCGGCCCCAATCCAAAGGAGTGGCCGGCCCTAAAAGATGATGGGGAGAAGGTGGTGGAAAATAGTAGAGGTGATGGTTATGTCGTTGTAATCGTCACCGGAATGATTACCGGAATAATCGTAAACGATTACCGGAATAATCACCGGAGAGGTTACCGACGAAGAAGTGCTCGGCCCCAATCCAAAGGAGGTGGCCGGCCTTCACAAGATGATGTGGTGATGGTGGTTTTGTGGAGGATTTTAATGGTGGTAGTAGTTTTAGAAAAGGTAAAGGAGAAGGTGGAGGCTTAGGTGGAGTTGTTGAAGTTTGTGATGGCTTGAATGGAGATGGAGGAGGAAGAAGATAAAGGTAAGGGGTTGGAGAAGTTGTAGTGGTTGTTGTTTGTGGTGGAGATGAAGGAGGAGTTGGTGGTGTTTAGAGTTTTGGTGAAGGTGAAGAGAAAATGAAGTGAAATGAAGAAGGAAAGGTTTATATAGGAATTGGATTTTGTGAAGGTGATGTAAAAATGTAAAAGAGAGGGGGTTATTTGTAAAATGGGGGTGAGGTGACTCTCTTTGGCCGGCCATGGTGATGGAAGAGGTGTTTGAGTGTTTTGGGATATTTTGGAGAAGATATTTGTAGTGAAGAAGATATTTTGGAGAAGATATTTTGGTGGAAAAATGGAGAAGTTTGGAGAATTTGGTGGAAAGAAAAGGAAGGAAAGAAAAAGGAAAAAGGAAAGGAAATGAAAAATGGAAGATGTTCTCTTGGAAGAAAAGATGAAAATAATTAGAGCGGTGGATTCCCGGGATTCGGTTGCGGATGCGGAAAACTTTCGAAAAAAATACCGAAATCGTCCCGAAATCAAGTATCTCAGAACGACCCGCAAAAATTCTCAAAAATCAAGAATATTAATCTAAGAATCATGGTGAAATTCGTTTTAAGAAATTCTTTATAGTTTTTTAATTAAAAATCCTGGAATCGGTCGCCAATATCGGTCGGCGCCAGAACTGGCAAAAATCCGATAAATTCTGAAAATTTCCAAAAATGAATTAAGGTAGTAAATATTATTCTAAGCAATTATGTGAAAGCGGTTTCTCAAAATTTGACTCCATTTGTAAATTAAAAATCCAGGAATAAATCAGCGACACCGATTAATCCCGGTTTTAGGGTATTTAGAAAAATAATTCAGAAAAATCTGAAAAATTATGAAAAATCTAAAATATTGAAAAATAGTATTTGAAATTAAAATTAGTTAATTTAGACTACTAAAAAGACTAAATCAACAAAATCAAAAAAAATACGAGCGAAAAATTGAACACGCAGATAAGTACGTAATCCGGGAATGGGGTGTTACATTCCACCCACCTTACAAAATTGCGTCCTCGCAATTTCGATAAGGGGAAGATGAACACAGGAAAGACTAGGGTTGAAAATGAGAATAGGATAAGGTGGAATATTTAGATGGATAACCAACTCAAAATACAAAAGACCAGGGTAGCTGTTACAATGATATCCTCAAGGTCCCTGTTCTGGATACTGAGCTTCGTACTCTATTGCTGCTTCGTCCGATGCTTCTACTGACATGTTGTAAACTTGGCCTCTGCCATGATCTGCTCTAGTCCTTGCTCCTCTCTGTGGTTGATCATGCTGCTGGGGTGGGAATAGAGCTCTTCGGCCAATGGGTTCTGGGTTCCCTCTATGTGGTGGAGCTGGAAGTGCTAGGGGTGCTGCCCGTGCTGGAAATGTTGGTGGCGTTGGATAGGTCCTCTTGAATGGACAATCACCTATAGAGTGATTTCCGGATCCACATACCAAACATAGCCCATTAGCTTTTCGGCAATTGCGTTGGATGTGTCCGGGCTTTTGGCAGTACCCGCATATTATCTGCTGAAGGGGAGGTTGGAATGGTCGTTTGATCATTGGACCATTGGTGGTCCTGGCTGCGTCTTCTTTGTTCATCAAAGGAAAGGGCCTCTTTACTGGATTGATTCTCATCTGGTTCTCGCTTTTCTTCTCCAGTCCTCGTTCCACTTCACGGGCAATGGAGAGAACCTGAGAGTACGTCTTCAGCTGTTGAGGGATAAGAAACATCTGAACATCCATCTTCAGCCCTTGCTGAAATCTGCTAGCCCGTTTCTCCTCGTCTGTCACCATGTAAGGTGCAAACCTGCTAAGCCTCAAGAATTCGGCAGCATATTCATCCACTGACCGATTTCGCTGCTGTAGCCGGATAAATTGTTCTTCCATTTCTTTTGAGCTGTTGCAGGAAAGAATCTTTCATAGAAACCTTTAGAGAACTGGTCCCATGTAATGGGTTTCTCCAGTGTTGCTTCTTCTGCCAACCACCAGGTTCTGGCCACATCTCTCAGCTGTATCTTGGCCACCTCTACTTGGTTCTCATCAGGGACTCGGGCCGCCTTCAAAAGATCTGTTGTGTCTACCAGCCACTGTTCTGCATCCAGGGGCTTCTCTGTTCCTGAAAAGATCGCCGGTTGTAATCTCCTGAAGTCTGACACATTGCCTGGCCTCTGCTCCCGGGGTGCAACCAACAGTCCTTGACGTAGAAGCTCTGTCTGCTGCTGTTGACTCTGCATCATCCCTTGAAGTACCCTCATCATACCATCATTGTCTCTGCTTGACCCATCTTGAGAGGTACTAGGACCATTGCGTGTTCCCCGTCTTTCCATATTTGAGTTGGTTGAAGGAGTAGCAAGAAGAAGCTGGAAGGTAAAAGTTTGAAGGGTCTCAGGACACAAGGAAAGGATCAAAGGAAAGAGAGATAACTCTGTACTTGTAGTTGGATTGTATAACCAGGACTCTTGTATTCCAGTTGCAAATTTCTTTACCATTGATTTGCCATCTGGACGTACTGAGGATGTGAGAACCTTGGCTCTGATACCATCCTGTAACGCCCCGATCCTGCGGGTACGGAGACGTTACTGCGACGTATATACGCAAGTCAGAAATACCTTTGCGTATATACGCTAAGCATCAGTACAGGCAAGAATCAGAGTACGGAAGCAAGTGGTGCATTATACATTCCAACGTATGAGTACAATTACAAAGTTATCACCAGAGGTGACACAATATTACAATAATATTACATCACCGATAGGCGCAAGTGCGGGGATACAAAGAGATGTACAAGAATGAACAGTACAAAGCACTCACGGGTTTACAAAGGGAAAACTCAAAAGGCACACAAGGGTCCTGAAAGGATAGAGCTTCAGATGGTCTACTGGAGATCCAAGCTACCGCTGCGCTTCTCAGGCCGGCAACCAAGAAAATCCCCTGGCTCCAAGCTTCAGGACCTGGACATGAGGATCCAGAGGAGTCAGAACTCCCCTAGCGAGTGGTGAGGCGGAAGCCAGATGGCGTGCAAGGATAAGCACATGTGTATCGATAAATTCAAGGCATAGAAAATCGTGTTTGTGAGTACATACATACATGAACAAGAGGGATATAGCAGGTGACATCCAGTAGAGAGTACGCATGGTATAATAAGATAAGAACAGGTAAAGAGACGAGAAGTAAGGATAGGGCAACACCAGATATCTCTTAAACTAACATAAAACTGATAAAATCAGTAAAACCGAATAAAGCCGATTACAAGCAAGGCCGATCGTACAAGCTTAGGTCATGGCTCCATGAGACTAGTACATCGAAGGAATAATCCAAACAAGGAAACCCTCATTTATATACCCTTATCTCATGTCGTCGTAATCTAAGCGCATACAACCCAGATTACAAAACAACACAACAGTTTCATATTAGCATATTATTATAATTGAGGCTGTCTAAGTTCCAGGCTTCAGTATGTGTCCCATTTCACATACTTTCACTCACAACTTATATAGCAAGTTATTTGGAAACTGATGAAGTTCGATGGATCATGTTTTGGATGGGTCCTGTACATGCCCGGGACAACGGTTCAGGAGTATCCGGTGCTGAGCCGGAACGTACCGCTAGGTACCGGGACTTATTTACGCCCAAACAGGAATAGAGTATCGCAGATCCCTTAGAAATAGGCCTAGGGCGTGTGCATACTCGGCAAGAATTATCAGGAGTAGGGGTGCCAGCACACCCCACGGAATCCCTGGTGGCCGCCAGGTGATCCCTCAAGTATGTGGCCACGCGTGACACGATAAGACCACCATAAACATGATTAATCAGGGCCCATCAGTTTCCCCCAAACCAGGTGCAAGTTGTCTTATTTTATGGCTTATATAACTGGTCATAACAGGAGATCAGGTACAGGCAGGAGATGGCCCTACAGATTCAAGAGGTGGCCCCCACAGATTCAAGAGGTGGCCACGGATGTGGTGTGGCACTTTGTTCCGTGTGGCACTTTGCTCTGAGGGGAATGGATTCTAGAGGTGGCCCCCACAGATTCAAGAGGTGGCCCCCACCACGTGTGTGGTGTGGCACTTTGCTCCGTGTGGCACTTAGTTCCATTCAGGAATCGCCGGGAACTGGTGGTATAACATGAGTCAGTGTCAAGCAGTAGCATGTCGGGTGGTCAGGTGATAATAGAACAAGTGTCAGGTGATATAAACAGGTATTAAATAGTGGAATGTAAATGACAGGTATGAATCAATGGCATGTCAAGTGGTAGCATATCAGGTAAATACATGGCATGTGATAGAGTAGTAGCTGAGCACAACCAAGCGGAGCTGAGCAAGCTGGAAGTACAGACAGCAAGCAGTATTTAACACTGGAGCACCTGGCGAGGTTACCGGGACAACTCGGCTTAAAGTGCGAGTAGGAAATCCGGCAGCATCTCACCTAGACGTATCTAGTGGTAAAGCGCTGAATGCTGATCATGATAACCAGGCGGAGCTGAACAAGCTGGAGGCACAGGCAGCGAACAGGGTTTAGACACTAATACGCTTGGCGAGGTTACCGGAATAACTCGTTTTAGAATATGAGCAGAAAGTCCGGTAGCAAACTGCCTAGACGAATTTAGTGAATAAAGCGCTGAGTGCTAAGTATGCTCACCAGACGGAGCTGAGAAACCTGACGGTCCCAATCACTTCTCTTTCGAGATAGTGAGTGACCGGAGGTTGAGGGTCCGAGTATGCTCGGGGTCTAAGCGCACTCACGGTGGCTACTAGCCATCCCAGGAGTGGGCAGAAACCCAGAGTCCAATCGACCACGAAGGATTGGCCATGCATGGTATAAAGCAGCAAGTACATATAGACATGGAATAAAATACATGTCAACCCGACAAAGCGGGAAAACCCAAATGGAGGCGAGAGCGAGGACACTCGCTGAAATAGGAAAGTCAAGAAGAAAGCGAGAACACTCGCCTAGAATTCTGGAATACACTGTGAAATCCCAAGCTCTGGAATCCAGGAAATCCACGCGCCAAAGCGTTTAAAATATAAAGAGGGAGAGAGATGGAGACGCGGAAATCACAGGCGCGGGAATAGCAGACGCGTGAACCACAGACGCGGGAAATAGCAGACGCGGGAATCACAGACGCGGGAGTCGTGTCGCGAGATTAGCAAACGCAGGAATCACAAACGCGGGAGTCGCGTTGCGTAGGAGCCACAAACGCGGGGTTCGAGACTCGCGTTTAAATCAGGACGCGAGGAAAACGCAGACGCGGTCGTTGGTCCGCGTCGCGTTTATACAAGAAGAACACAGACGCGGACATGGGTTCTGCGCCGCGTCAATAAAAGAACGCGCGGATTGCGTTAGGAAATTGCCTAGACGCGGGGGTTTGAGATCCACGTCAGGAAACAAACAGAGAGGAGGGAAAGTGATATCTTGGTGGTGGGGTTGTTGTTGCGATTGTCACCGAAATGATTACCGGAATAATCGTAGACGATTACTGGAATAATCAACGGAGATATTGTCAACGAAGAAGAGCTCGGCCCCAATCCAAAGGAGTGGCCGGCCCTAAAAGATGATGGGGAGAAGGTGGTGGAAAATAGTAGAGGTGATGGTTATGTCGTTGTAATCGTCACCGGAATGATTACCGGAATAATCGTAAACGATTACCGGAATAATCACCGGAGAGGTTACCGATGAAGAAGTGCTCGGCCCCAATCCAAAGGAGGTGGCCGGCCTTCACAAGATGATGTGGTGATGGTGGTTTTGTGGAGGATTTTAATGGTGGTAGTAGTTTTAGAAAAGGTAAAGGAGAAGGTGGAGGCTTAGGTGGAGTTGTTGAAGTTTGTGATGGTTTGAATGGAGATGGAGAAGGAAGAAGATAAAGGTAAGGGGTTGGAGAAGTTGTAGTGGTTGTTGTTTGTGGTGGAGATGAAGGAGGAGTTGGTGGTGTTTAGAGTTTTGGTGAAGGTGAAGAGAAAATGAAGTGAAATGAAGAAGGAAAGGTTTATATAGGAATTGGATTTTGTGAAGGTGATGTAAAAATGTAAAAGAGAGGGGGTTATTTGTAAAATGGGGGTGAGGTGACTCTCTTTGGCCGGCCATGGTGATGGAAGAGGTGTTTGAGTGTTTTGGGATATTTTGGAGAAGATATTTGTAGTGAAGAAGATATTTTGGAGAAGATATTTTGGTGGAAAAATGGAGAAGTTTGGAGAATTTGGTGGAAAGAAAAGGAAGGAAAGAAAAAGGAAAAAGGAAAGGAAATGAAAAATGGAAGATATTCTCTTGGAAGAAAAGATGAAAATAATTAGAGCGGTGGATTCCCGGGATTCGGTTGCGGATGCGGAAAACTTTCGGAAAAATACCGAAATCGTCCCGAAATCAAGTATCTCGGAACGACCCGCAAAAATTCTCAAAAATCAAGAATATTAATCTAAGAATCATGGTGAAATTCATTTTAAGAAATTCTTTATAGTTTTTAAATTAAAAATCTTGGAATCGGTCGCCAATATCGGTCGGCGCCAGAACTGGCAAAAATCCGATAAATTCTGAAAATTTCCAAAAATGAATTAAGGTAGTAAATATTATTCTAAGCAATTATGTGAAAGCGGTTTCTCAAAATTTGACTCCATTTGTAAATTAAAAATCCAGGAATAAATCAGCGACACCGATTAATCCCGGTTTTAGGGTATTTAGAAAAATAATTCAGAAAAATTTGAAAAATTATGAAAAATCTAAAATATTGAAAAATAGTATTTGAAATTAAAATTAGTTAATTTAGACTACTAAAAAGACTAAATCAACAAAATCAAAAAAAATACGAGCGAAAAATTGAACACGCAGATAAGTACGTATTCCGGGAATGGGGTGTTACATTATGCCTTGTGAAAAAAGAAAAAAAGAAAAAATATGTAAACATATATTAAAAATCCACTGATTAAGCTGGGTATTTGTGCCTCATAAAGTATAAGTATTCACTTTTAAAAGTGGTCCATACTATAAATAAAATCCTTAATTTTGTGGCCTTGTTTGCTCGAGTTCTTAAGTCCTTGGGGTATTTTCTCACCCAGCACCCTAAGACTGTCCGGTTTGGGAGTCACCGACTAAAGGCTCGTTACATGGGCAAATTAGAAAGCCTAATAAAACTAAGGGATATCACCGCTATAATATGTAAAAAGAAGACATAAGAGTTAGAGTTGAAAAATCCTTAGTCAAATATTCGCGGTCACAAAGGTGCATATGAGTTAGGGTAAAATAATAGACTAGATGAGAAATATAGTTAATCTTGATTGATAACAAGTTTTGAATAGAGACTGGATTTAGGAATGAATAATTTAGTATTCCTATGACTTAAAGATTACTGATTTTTGCAAAATTTCTTTAAATATTTTCTCTCCTTTTCAAAATGCGCTTTCAAAAGACTAACACTTTATTTTTCTTTCTTTATGAATTTTGTGGGTGTAATTCACTAAAAATCCTCACGAGACAAAACTCATCCTCTAGGGATAACCCAGAGGTTAAACAGCTTGTTGTACGTGCTAAGTGCAACCGTGATTCCTACAAAAGTGAGTTAGATTAGGTTAGTTCTGTTTTACTTTTTATTTGTTTTGCTCGAGGATGAGCAAAAGATAGGTGTGGGGGGGTGTGATTGGAGACACATATTGCATAGTTATTATTATATTTATGCATCTATTTTGTAATAAATCCAAATCTTATAATTAACTGTCTTAATGTCTAAATTATGCAGGATATAGTGGGAAAGAAGATAATCAGAAATCCAGGCCAACTAAAGCAGATTCTTGGAAGGATTTAAATCATAACTCAAGATTGAGCATATCAGAGAGGATAATCCCAGATCTAATTCAGTTAAAACTAGATTTTTGAAGATCCAGTTGGCTAGCTGAAGAATCAACAAAGATAACATCAAATCTAGATCCCAAACTGAAAAACTACCTGGAGATAAAACTGAATTGGGAATCAATGGACCGCGGCCCCGGATCTGGCCATGCAGCCAGAGGCCGTGTTTCCGCGATAATCTGTTTGAACCTGGGAGAGTGTTTGCTCCCCCATCTTCGTATGGTCTCCCTTATCCCATTTCTCTATAAATACCTGCATTTTCGAAGGCAAAAGGGCACCACTCCAGCAGAGAGTTAGACTTAGGATTTTTCTTTAGTTTAACTTAGATTTTTATTTCTCTTTTTAATGTAATTTTTCAGTTTCTCTATAAACTAGGGCTAGATTGAGATTCATATTAAAAAGAGAGAAAGTTAAGTTGAGAGTGACGCTATTGTAATTCTCTATCCTTTCATTCATTGTTTTTCCATTTAATCAAAAGTTTATATTTTATATGTTATTTTACTTCTTGTTTCTTTTGGTTTTGATTACAGTCCAAGCAAGTCTTATAGCATCGGAATCACCTTGCATTTGCGAGTGCCACCGATAACTCATGACGATGGATTCCTTCTTTTGAAAGTCCGTATCATTTCATGCTTGCTCCCCATAGTCTTGATAATGTAATGTGGATGGTGATTGAATCTGATCTTATGGGTTATGCGTTGATCGCCTCTGAGTCAAGGTAAACGTTGCCAACGATCCAAGGTAAGTAATCAGCAAAAGAGGTAAGTTACTTTTCTTTCTTTCTTTCTTTACTTCTTAGGTTAGAAACACACTTTAATCTAACAGCTTTCTCTTTTCATTTTCTTAATTTAGTTTTTCTTTCTTCTTTTTTACAACAACATCACCTTCAACTTCTTCTATCTTCTCTTCTAACTTAACTCTTAACACTTTTACTTTTCTTTTCTTTTAAAACTAAGAAGAAAGCCAATATTAATAACTTAGAACTTGCTTAAACGCTTCTATCGCAGTCTCTCCTTGTGAATCATGACTCGCATAACCACTTGCTATAGTGGTAGCATTGAGCAACCTAGCACTCTCTATTCTTATTTCTAAACTTTACATTTTCTGTGCAGGTTCAGCCTCGATTAAATTTTGGGAGCGTTAAGTTGGATGTACCTACCTTCGATGGATGCTTAGACCCTTAACTTTTCCTAAATTGGATACAACAACTTAATAAGTACTTCACATGCTACGATATAACTAAGCCTAGAAAAGTTAAGTTTGTCGCAATGAAACTGATCAGCCAGCTAGTCAGTATTGGACCAACTTAGAGATCATGCGTACAGCCTATGGTCAAGAACAGATTAATGCATGACATAAAATGAAAGATGAGCTTAGAAAAAAGTATGTTCCGCTATCGTTTAGTGCTTATCTTATGGATGAGTGACATAAATACACTCAAGGCAACAAATCGACAAAAAAGTATATGGCAAAATTCTTTGAGTTCCTCATTAGATGTAATACTCTTAATATTAAAGGACAAGCTTAAATCCTTTCTAAATTTAGAGCTAGACTTGGAGGTGACTTGTTAACTGAACTTTAGCCAGAGGCATCACTGAGTTAAAGGCAGCCTTCACTTTAGTTCAAGATCTAAATTCTCCTACGTCTAACTACAAAACTAGGAGTTATGATTCAAAATCACGTGCGTCTAGAACTTCATCCTCTTCACAGTTTAATAGGCCCAGTAGCCAAAATCCCTACATAGGAATGATATCAAGGGTAAGAGTCTTGAATGGGACAACAAAAGCAAAGGCTCCGAGTTTCTTAAAGTTAGTTCCACAACTAAATGTAACAAATGCCAAGGTTATGGATATTTAGCTGCTAGTTGTTCTAATCTCATCAAGATCACCATAATAGATGGAACACCCACCAAAGCCACTGAGTCAGATTATGAGGAGTATACATATCATCCAAAAGGTGTTGAAACTGACGATAAGTTATCAAGCGATGATGTTAGTCTCAACTGCATTAGACCAACACTGCTACCCATTTGTCTGTCGTCAAGTGTGTTTCCTCTCAACCAGCAGAAATGATGATTGAAAAAGAACTGCAATCTTCCATACACTCACCAAGATTGAAGACAAGAGCTGTAAGGTGGTTGTGGTAGTGAAAGTTGTATGTGGTAGTGAAAGTTGTATCAATACAATATTGTTTAGATTGTGTGGAAATCTTGGATTAAAGATTGTATCCCACCCCACCCATTCAACGTGTCATAGATTGACTCCACGGTACTTAAGGACAAACAATGATGTCTTGTCTTAGCCAATTTCAATCATTACAAAGACAAAATTTGGTGTCATGTGATCACCATGAACGGGGGTCAAGTTATACTACGTAAACCTTGGTTGTTCAATAAAAATATTACTATTTATGGTCAACCCAACATGTGTCAATTTGAGCATGAGGATAAGCAGATTAAGCTACTATTCTTGAGACCCAAGATTGGACAACCCAAGCAAATATTTACTTTGGCTTTGTAACCATCTCCACCTTATTCACCTCTCATTGCTATTGTTCCCTCCCTTTCTCTCATTAGTCATGCATACCATGTCCGCAAATCGCTTTCTCCGTTACTATCAATAACATCCCATTATAGAGCAATCGAGTCTGCATTTGCATTTACATCACACAAATGAATGCACAAACTACACAAAGAGATCAGTGATGAAAATAAAAAGAGCAAAGTGAATCCTACTTTGTAAACAAGTAGTAGAAAAATATTTAAAATTTTAATATAGGCAATTATGTGATGATTCAGATTTATCCGAAATAGTTTTCTTTGGGAACTGTTAAAATATTGCATGCTCGCAATGTTGGACCCTTCAAGATCTTGAATAAGCTGAATTATAATATTTATGTTATAGATCTTCCTAAAGATTATGACATTAGTTGTACATTCAATACAAATAATCTAGTAGATTACAAAGATTTGTAGCTCATTGATTGATAAATCTTCTTCTAAGCCATTTTTTGAAAGCCTATCACTTAGTCCACTCCTTAATACTCATCCCATCACAGCAGAGAGAATTGATAAAATTCTAGAGGATGAGACTATCACCACCAAATCTTGTGGAACTCACAGGTATTTGATCTATTGGAAAAGAAAAGTACCAACTGTTGATTCATGATTAGATCAAGGTGATTTGCAGCGGTTTGATCCAGTTCAACATGGGAGACCCAATTGATAGGTAGTCAAAAGTGCATATTTATCATCATATTTATCATCATATTTTCCTACTTATTCTTTTATAAAGCACTGCTACGTAATATTTTATTGTTTAGTGTTGTGCAGGTCTTGAGTAATTAAAGAATAAAAAATGAAGCCCAAGAGCCCAAAAAGCCCACAAGCCTACATGCATGATTTATTTTAGTAATTTAGAAGCTTCTATCTTATCTAACCTAATCTAAACTTGGATTTTAAATTATTAATTTAAAATCTAGGGGAGGAGAAGGAAGGATAAAGTAGGAATCCTAATTTCTATTTAAATCTAAGGGGAGAAAGACTTGAAGATAAAGATAAAGGGACCAATTCCTTTTCAAATTCAGACTCGGATTCAGACTGTACACGTTTTAATATTCAGATCATAACTTTTGCTACAGATATTCAAATCTGATGATTCAAGATGCTATAGAAAGAAGACTTGAAGGACTAAAATTCTTATGTTTATCACACTGTCAAATGCAGCCGTTTAATAAGTCATATTCAGAAAACAACATGCCGACTTGCTGCAGGACTGAATTCCCTATTGAATTAGAAAACCTTCTAATTTGTATCTTAGTGTGATTAGTTTTGAGGTCTACTTTATCTTGAAGACTTTGGCCCAAATCTTCTATAAATAGGACCCCTTACAGTACGTACAGAGCACCTCATGAAGACAGAGAGAAGAAGAATAAGGCTAGGGTTAAGGATTTAGAGTTTTTTTGTTAGATTAGTTTAGCCTCTTTTGAGTCTCTTTTTGTAATTGCTTTGGCTTTGGCTTGATTATTGTAAGGAGGAAGGAGAAGGAGCTTGTACGCAAGGATTGCATCAATAAAGGTTATCTTTTCTTTTTATGTTTTATTCTTATTCTACCTTTTCTTTGTTCTTGGTTTAGTTTTTGGTGTTGTCTTTAATCTTTTTCTTCTTTTTCTTTTCTTTAAAGATCTTAAAAAATAAAAAGATGGTTAAAATAAAAAGAATGCTAGGCTAGAATAATTCTAGGGTAGCTAATCACTAGATCGACTAGGGTTAGATTTAGGGTTAGTTGATTAGTCTAATGGATTTGCAATTTAGGGTTAGATTAATCCTTTGAAGTTTAGTGATGATAGTCCAACTTAATGATTTAGATAATTAGGGCTTGGCTTTGGATTAGAGTAGGGTTTAGCTTTAGAATAGGGATTGGCATTGGCTTAGGGTAAAATTAGGGTTTGGCTTGGCGTAGTGTAGACAAGTTAAGTTGGACATCTTACTCTTCTTACATAGGGTTAACAACTTAGATGAATATTTCATTAGTTTAAAAGGATACAACCCCTAGATCGAGACTAGTCGTGAAGGTAGATTAGCGACCTAGACTTTCTTTCTTGATTAGATCTACTTTATTATTTCAAACTATAACCAACCTTTCTTCTAACCTTGACTACAGATATACTGTGCTGTCAATGCTTCCATCGCCTTCCTCCCAGTGGAACACGACCCGCTTTGGCCCTTGTTGCAGCGGATAGAATTGAACAACGAGAAGAATCTAACCTTCTAATTTTTTGATTATTTGTTTTTAGTTTTATACATATTAATTCTCTCGTTCAAGTTTCAATCAAAATTTTGGTGCCGTTGCCGGGGAGGGAAATAGCGCGGTAATATCTAACCCTAGTTTTAATTAAAATTTTTTTTTATTGACCCTACAAGCAGACCTGATCGAAACCTAATAAAAAAAAAGTTTAGATATTGCATCTAGGGGCATTGTCTATTTTTCTTCTTTTATTTTTGGTGAGTGCAGGAGACCAAAGGTATGTGACGCATTGCATATAGAATAGGAAACACCCTTGTTTGACTTAATTCAATATAGTGTGTTTTGATTCTTTTGTTTAACACGTACACATTTAAAACATCTTAAGGGCATAACCCATAAATAACATAAGGTGGAGATTTTATCACCCTTCCTTAGCCCACAAACCACATTCCATGCACGCGTCATCCTAATCTTAACTAAAATTTGACTAGACGTTTTTTCTAGGTTGACTTCAGACTCATTTAGGAGGTTAACCGAAGGAGAAGGTTGTTCGAAACTAACTCTTGCCAAATCGGTGTCTAGGAAGGGGATTAAGGGCCGAAAGCCCGAAGGTTGGTGGTTACTTAATTAAGGAACGTCTTTGACGGATAACCTCCCACCAACCTTGCCACCTACCTGGCCGATTAACTTGTAGTTAGGGTCGACAATAGACCTCCCAAGGATAACCTAAAGTTAGGAGTCATCTACGTTTAGGCTAACTTAGACTAGGATTGATTGCTTAGACTAGGACTTGATTGACTTATTTGATTTGGGTGAACTTGTTTGTTAACTTTAGTAACTTAATTTTGCATGTTAGCTTGGTCAAGAGACCGGCTACATCTAGACTAACTAGAAACAGTTCACCACCCAAAACCGAAGATATGGCTCAACAACCAACATTACAAGATAGGTTCTATCCTATTAGGACCTCTCTACCTTCATGTATTAGCCTTCCTGATGTTGGGGACAACCAATTTGAGTTAAAACCCCAATACATAATCACTCTTCCAAAGTTTCATGGATTTGAATCCGAGGATGCATACTTTTTCATTCGAGAGTTCGAGGAAGTATGCCTCATGATGAAAATAACCAACTTAGGAGTAGATGCTATTAAACTTCGCTTTGTCCCATTCGCATTGAAAGACCAAAGAAATGGCTCTATAGTCTAGAAGCCGGCTCCATATCATCATGGGATAACTTCATCAAGGCATTCTTGAAGAAATTCTATCCTGTTCATAAGACTGCTCAAATTAGGAATAGCATCTTGCAGTTTAGACAATTGCCAAATGAACCTTTTTGGAAACTCTTCGAACGGTTCAAGGACCTACTTGCTCAATGCCCTCATCATGGGATACAAAAATGGCGACTTTGCCAATCTCTCTATGATGGCCTAGATTATTCTACTAAGACCCTTCTAGAATCCATGTGCCAAGGGGAATTTTGGGTAAAAATGAAATGGAGGGATGGGCCTTATATGAGGACTTGGCCGATAAGACCATCCAATGGCAACCAAATCCAGAAAAGGTTAAGTCGAACGACTCGATCGCTTCCAAAGGAGGTGTCTATTCCATAGAGGATCATATAGCTCATGAAGCTAAATTAACAAGCATGATACGAAAAATAGAGTCTTTAGAGACCAAGTTTGAGACTCTAGGAACTAGAGAGCAAGTCGTGAACCAAGTCAGCCCAGCATTCTCTACAGGCTGTACTTACTGTCAGTCTATGTCTCATGTAATGGAGGAGTATCCAATATTTCTAACTCAACGAGGAGTCCTAAGCACTCGAATACAGCCTTTGATAAGCCAGCTAATAATCCATATTCACCCACTTACAATCCCGGTTGGAGAAACCACCCTAACTTTGCTTGGGGCCGCAAAAGGATCAATTTAGGCCCAAATTCTCCAACCAAGCCCCGCAACCTCAATATCATCAACAATTCCCAAACCAAAGTCTACCAACTTTTCAAAACCAACCAATGGAGTCAAGACTTGCATTTATGGAAAGAAAGATGGACTCTTTTTTGAAAACTCAAGAAACAGTGATGCAAACTTTGAGTAGGTTAGGGGACCAAATGAGTCAACTAGCTTACCCCATTGGTGAAAAACAACATGGAGCCCTACCAAGTCAACCATTGTCAAACCCTAGGAACACTAGGCAGGCTAATGAAGCTCAAGACACGAATCAATGTAACTTGGTCCACACATTAAGATCGGGAAAAGTAGTTGATAACGAAGTAACGATGCCACAAGACTCGACTCAACCATCGACCCCTTCTAGTTGCACTCCTCCTAGCTCGAATGAACCCCAAAAAGATCAACCAGCCGGATCGGTGCACACACCCAAAGCCCCATACCCAAATAGGCATAAGTGTAACAATAGTGCACCAAAGGAGAAAATTTTAGAAATGTTCAAAGAAGTAAAGCTAAACATCCCATTTCTTGAGGCAATAAAACAAGTCCCTAGTTATGCACAGTTTCTAAAAGACATGTGCACAAGAAGAGGAAGAATATTGTGCCCAAAAAGGTTTTTTTAGTCACTAGCATTAGTGAGCTATTGTCCAACCAAAGCCCAGTCAAGTACAAGGATCCTAGTTGCCCTACCCTAGCATGCACAATAGGTCAAGCCGAAATAGGTCGAGCACTTATTGATTTAGGTGCGAGCATTAATTTACTCCCCTTCTCCGTTTATCAACAACTTGGGCTAGGCAAACTGAGCCAAACCCAAGTTAAGATTCAGCTAGCCGATAGATCAATTAAGGTTCCAAATGGAGAAATCAACGATGTCCTAATTAGGGTTGGAGAGTTTATCTACCCAGTAGATTTCATTGTGCTAGAGACACAACCCGTGTCAAACCCTAGGTCTCAAACTCCAGTCATCTTAGGTCGACCATTCCTTGCGGCCGCAAATGCAATTATCAATTGCAGGAACGGATCCATAAGATTGACATTTGGAGACTTGACCAAGGAGGTCAACGTCTTCAACCTAGACAAACATAAGAGACCATAAGAGACCAAACGTTTGAGGTAAACTTCATTGAGAACAATTGTGATGAAGACAGTGAAGGTATAGAGAATGAGTCTCTATTTCTTGATAAATTATTTAAGAATGAAGGCGATTATATTAATGAGAAAATATATGTTGGAGATTCTATGTTTCGGGTCCCCTTTAAAAAAAGAAATTTGATTTGCATATCTTCACTTTCGATGATATATCGCATGAGAATATAATTAAAGAACCACCGATTGACCTAACCTTTGAAAATCTCTTTGAAGAAGACTCATTTGTTTAGATGAATCGACTAGGGATATTTTGGTTAATTACATACCTCCAGGAAAAAGTTTTGATTTAAGTTTTGAGGAGATGTATGAAACTGAGTTAGAATTCTTAGGCATTTATAGTAAGGAAGTTCCCACTGAGAAGTGTGATGGTGATCAATTTTTGAATAATGGATGTAGACTTATAAGAAAGAAAAATTTAAGAAAAGTGAGACTGGGGAGGAAGAGCGCTAAAACGACAAAAAGATTGACCTCCACACTGTGCCCTTTAAAGAGAACCCATTGGAATGATGGGAAGCGAGCTAGAGGGATGAGACCTAAAAAGATTTAGATGTGGGATAAACTTATTGCTGTACATATTTTTGTATATTATATATATATATAATATATATATATATATATATATATATATATATATATATATATATATATATATATATATTTTTTATATACATCTCTTTTACATTTCATTTCATGCATCTATTCATTTCTTTCATACATTGGGGACAATGCATGAGATAAGTGTGGGGGTGTGATAGGTAGTCAAAAGTGCATATTTATCATCATATTTATCATCATATTTCCCTACTTATTCTTTTATAAAGCACTGCTACGTAATGTTCTATTGTTTAGTGTTGTGCAGGTCTTGAGTAATTAAAGCATAAATAAATGAAGCCCAAGAGCCCAAAAAGCCCACAAGCCTACATGCATGATTTATTTTAGTAATTTAGAAGCTTCTATCTTATCTAACCTAATCTAAACTTGGATTTTAAATTATTAATTTAAAATCTAGGGGAGAAGAAGGAAGGATAAAGTAGGACTCCTAATTGCTATTTAAATCTAAGGGGAGAAAGACTTGAAGATAAAGATAAAGGGACCAATTCCTTTTCAAATTCAGACTCGGATTCAGACTGTACACGTTTTAGTATTCAGATCATAACTTTTGCTACAGATATTCAAATCTAATGATTCAAGATGCTATAGAAAGAAGACTTGAAGGACTACAATTCTTATGTTTATCACACTGTCAAATGCAGCCGTTTGATAAGTCATATTCAGTAAAAAAATATGCCAACTTGCTGCAGGACTGAATTCCCTATTGAATTAGAAAACCTTCTAATTTGTATCCTAGTGTGATTAGTTTTGAGGTCTACTTTATCTTGAAGACTTCGGCCCAAATCTTCTATAAATAGGACCCCCTACATTACGTACAGAGCACCTCATGAAGACAGAGAGAAGAAGAATAAGGCTAGGGTTAAAGATTTAGAGTTTTTTGTTAGATTAGTTTAGCCTCTTTTGAGTTCTCTTCTTTGTAATTGCTTTTGGATTTGGCTTGGCTATTGTAAGGAGGAAGGAGAAGGAGCTTGTACGCAAGGATTGCATCAATAAAGGTTATCTTTTCTTTTTTATGTTTTTATTCTTGTTCTACCTTTTTCTTTGTTTTTGGTTTAGTTTTTGGTGTTGTCTTTAATCTTTCTTCCTTCTTTTTCTTTTCTTTAAAGATCTAAAAAATAAAAAGATGGTTAAAATAAAAAGAATGCTAGGCTAGAATAATTCTAGGGTAGCTAATCACTAGATTGACTAGGGTTAGATTTAGGGTTAGTTGATTAGTCTAATGGATTTGCAATTTAGGGTTAGATTAATCCTTTGAAGTTTAGTGATGATAGTCCAACTTAATGGTTTAGATAATTAGGGCTTGGCTTTGGATTAGAGTAGGGTTTAGCTTTAGAATAGGGATTGGCATTGGCTTAGGGTAAAATTAGGGTTTGGCTTGGCGTAGTGTAGACAAGTTAAGTTGGACATCTTACTCTTCTTACATAGGGTTAACAACTTAGATGAATGTTTCATTAGTTTAAAAGGATACAACCCCTAGATCGAGACTAGTCGTGAAGGTAGATTAGCGACCTAGACTTTCTCTCTTGATTAGATCTACTTTATTATTTCAAATTACAACCAACCTTTCTTCTAAGCCTTGACTACAGATATACCGTGCTGTCAATGCATCCATCGCCTTCCTCCCAGTGGAACACGACCCGCTTTGGCCCTTGCTGCAGCGGATAGAATTGAACAACGAGAAGAATCTAACCTTCTAATTTTTTGATTATTTGTTTTTAGTTTTATACATATTAATTCTCTCGTTCAAGTTTCAATCACCAATCCATCTAACTCGACGTGATTAAGTCTTCTACCACCAGGGACGAATGATGCAGACATCCAGTCAAGATAAAAGAGCCGAAGAGACGGATCCAAGAAGTCCCAGTTCGAGTTGAAGAAGTAGCAGAGAATTTTTTTTCTTTATTTTAGTTTTTTATTTTTTTTTTTTTAGTTTCTAAAATTTGGATTGTAATTCTATTTGATAGGAGTTTGAGTTTGAGTTGAATTCAAATCTTGTAAAAGCCTATATAAGGCCCTCTTGTATAATCTCTGAAGCATGGACACTCCCAAAATAAGGGCGTGTCCATGTCGGACAGGTGCCGAACAGGTGCCTGACAC